>JAWRVZ010000057.1:2982500-3052500 GCA_037043235.1 Rhodeus uyekii
TGACCCAAAATCTCAAAGTCCAAACTTTCCCTGAATAACCATTCTGGCTGATTTCTGGTTCCCTCTCCTCTGCATCAGAAAAGCCAAGCAGTTCCTGGCAGCACAATGAACATGGTATAGTTCCTAGTTATTATATTGTTCGGGATGGATAAATTGCATGTTTAAATAGGTTGTCATCGTAATACGATACAGAAGCGTGAATCATCGACTTCGATGGGAAATGCCGTTAATCAAACTGCTGAGTAATCATAATCTTACTCATAATCTTTCTAACGTCTTGTTGTTCTAGTCTAGTATTGTTGTGGCATGCTTGAGGTTTCCCAATGATTTCATCCAGCCGTAGACGTTGGATTATTAGACAACGTTAATAGAAGTCGTTATTCATTAGTGCGCTTTGGGGCTTTGAGAGCAGGCGTGTCTCGGCTCTAATCGATAACCCAGAGAACTAGAACTGTAATCCATTAACTGCACCAAATACTATTAAAAGAGTGATTTACTGTACAGTTAACATCATCCGAAGGTTAAGAGCCTTCAAATATCAGGCAGGCTAATGCGACACGCGTGTTTTTAGAAACATTTCTTCAGGTAATTGCACTTAAAATTTTTACATGATTAGATTCATAATTGTAATTATAGAAGTGATGTTTTGGCCCTCGAGATGCGATCAGGGGCCGCTGGCACAACATTATTCCTTACGGTTCATTCACACAAATTATTGTGCAATCATGGGTTAAACTGTGTAAAATCATGGGTTAAACTGTGTAAAGACAAATGCTTATAATGTTTGATCATGTCCAACATTCACAGTATATTTGGCTTGTTTTCCTGTAAAAATAAACATTCTTAACTAGTAATATTTACTGTACGAGGAAAATTGCATATTAACGTTTGCTTTCATAAGATCAATTCTCAATTGAATTTAGGAAATGTTTTTGTTTCTTTTACAGAATTCTGTCACATGCATTCATGTTTAAAACAATAAAACTTAATTCAAGATATGTTCTTTGCAAGCTAGTTGCAATTGTGTTAATTATTCGTATTCGTACGCACAGTAGATCTTCTCACAAAACTTCACTCACAACTAACGCCTAAAAGGGCTTTTCTGCTCATGCTTTCCTTTCGTCACTCTCAGCAAACATGGTGATCTCTAAAGATGCTTTCTTCATAAAAGAGGTGCATCAATTTGTTGTGAAGATCTTGTGTTGTCAATGCAAGAGTCCATCATTTTACTCTGTACTCTGTAAAATCTCCTCCAGAACATCCCAAACACTTTCAGTGAGTTTAAGGTCTGAACTCAGAGCTGCAGATTCATGAGTGAAAATGATTCTTCATTCTTTCACAGTTTGAGCTGATGAATCTTCCTGGAATATGATCTTGATGTTTCTTCATACATGGTTGTTTAAGGGCCAGTCACACAGCGAAAACGCATGAATCACGCACGAATTACGCACAGATTTTCGTTTCTGCGCGGAGCGTGCGTCATATGCGTAATTCGTCGGTGGAATGAACGTGGACCGTCAGTGATTGTAAGTGGATGTGCGTCGAAGGCGGTTTGTGCGTGATTTTGAGTTTTGAACGGTTCAAAAATGTTCCGACGCACAACTGTGCATCGGTCTGTGTTATTCATGATTCGGCGTGCGTAGTTTATGCGTTGAGTATGCGTGACTATGCGCGGGACACGCGTCGGCTGTCAGTGCTTATGCGTCGGAACTGGTTCGAAACCGCGTACGTCCACGTCCGTCCACTGACGCCCCACCTTCATATCACGCATGAACCGTGCACAGATCACGTTCATTCCACTGACAATGTGGATTCTGAAAGTGCTTGTACGTGGAACGTTCGCGAAGCGTGTGTGTTTGGACGCGCTCCGTCAGTGATTCATGCGTCGGGCGTGCGTGATCGGCTGTGTGACTGGCCCTTTAAGAAATGTAAAGCTACTCACTCCATCAATTAGGGTTAGAAGAACTGTTGCCAAACATATAACATGCCAGAAACATAATAATCTCTGCAATAATGATCCAATCATTGACTCTTAAGCATCAGCCTATTTAAATCCAAACAAACTTTTTATTTTTGGCCAGTCAGTGTGTGTGTGGGGTTTCAGCTGTGGTGCTTTTTTTCTATACATTTTTAATTTATAAGTGGTATGCATAGTTTGCGCACAAAAAGCGTTCATGAATGAGAATCATTGTTTCTTGCAGTATTTACACCAGAGAGACCCACATTTGATACCATTCTAAAATAATTGTAATAAATAAATTTTATTATTATGCAAATGTTTCTCCTCGTATCGTTATATATGATAAACGGTCTTCATTAGCAGACAGAGACTCATTCAGCGGCGTATCAACCTGCAGCACAGCAGCTCTCCGAACGGTTGGTTGTCAAGCTCTGTGTTTGGCTGTCACTGGACTCCACCGCCGCTTCTGTTCTCATCCGAGTCCTGCTTCTATTATGCCATCTTATCAGCACATTTATCAGTGACGAGTCTCTGGTGACAGATGGCTTCATCTTGCTTTGAGCCATTTAATGTCTCATGTGATGCCAAAGTCCTCATTATCATTACTTCCATTTGCATTTGTAAAGAGTGGCCCACTTTTAAAATGTTTTCACTTGCTTCCTTGGTTTCACGGTATGTGAACTGCTGCCTCCCTCAAATTGTCTTGCAAATTGAGACGCGTTTATGCTGCAACTGACGACGTAGTGCGCTCGATCGAGCTTGTTTTAAACACGTATTTGTGGTTTTCCAGACTGATTCCAAAACTTATCCGTGGACTGAGAAGAATTGAAGTTAACATCACATTTAGGGCTGAATTAAATAATTAGATTTATTTACTGGAGTTGTGCAAACACAAAATACTTAAAATAATTTTTACTGCAACAGTTCATTGTCACCATAATGTGACAATCTTCTACTTTCGCAAAGCTCTAAAATCTTATGTTTCCATGGTTAAAAATTGTCTTTTGAAGAAGTGCGAGGTTTGACTTCAAGGACAGCAAATGCCATTAGTCTCAATAGTTATGCAGAATGAAGAATGATATTTGAAAACTGTGGTGATTGTTCTTTACACAAGGCCTTTGAATATATTTCTGGTCCTCAAACAAAGCTATTGCATTGTTCAGAAGACTTGGGTTGCGTTTTAGTCATATGAGCTCCTTTATGATGTTTTTATGATAAAAAAATGGTGTATTCTATGAGGTGACAAAGACCCAGTATACATGTGGTATTAAGATGTGTTTTAGTCGACAAGGGAGACACATTCCCATTTAAACCTGGTGTTTTAATCCGTATCTTTTGTCCACTTTTTCCACTTCTGTCCAGATTTCTTTGAGAGGAATGTGTATGGGTGGGTAAATGATGTTTTTTTTTTTAATCTTTTGATCTAATGGACAAAATAAGCTTGGGAGATTTACATATAAACGTGTAGAAGAGACGACGGAAAAGCTGTTACTCTCGTTTTTGCTCTGATTTCCGCAAGACCATCCGTACGCTGTGTGTGTGTGTGTGTGTGTGTGTTAGAAATCAACAATGGTGAGAGAACATTGTGCTCGGTATGTTTTTCATCATTAAACCAAATTTTAGTCTTCACCAGTCAAAGTTTAAATATCATCCGGCTAGCGCTCCTCCCATAATGTTCGTGCGTTAGGTCAGGAGACAATCTTTTGTGACTGTTCGAACACATTTGACCGCATGACGAAAGCTGCGAAAGCTTCTACACTGCGAAAGCAATTCGGTCAATGCGTTTTCGACTACCTCTGAAAATGGACAAGCTCAAAACGTTTTAGACTCCGTTTACACCTGTATTTAGCGTCATCCACTTGTGATCCGTTCAACCAAACCACATCACAATACCAGGTTTAAACAAAGCCAAAGAGAGTAGAATGAATTTCTGAGCATTTGTGGCAGGCGGAGTATATCATCTCTTCCAGAGGAAATGTACTGATTTCTCCCGTCTGTTTTGTATCAGAGCAGAACATCAGACATCCAGCCAACGCTTTAGTCTGTTTGGATATGTCTTGGCAGTGGGAACTTGATTGTAAACGCTGCTGGTATTCTGTTTGACCTGCATTATGAGTGGATGTGCTGTGCTGGCGTATACTTGGATGAAACACTTTTCAAAACTAGTCTTTCCAAAAAAGCTTGTGTAACCGAAGCGTGTGTCACAACAGATGAGTCCTGTCTGGTCAGGGTGAGCAGGTCCTTGTGGCATGTGGCAAGAGTGATCAAGGCATCAATTGCATATTCTTTCTGGCTTCATTAGTGAGTCAGAAGGAGCCTGTCTCTTTACATTATGAAGCAGCGTCCTAATTTTTATTCTACACGTCACACTTGAGGCTGAAGTGTTTCATGCTGTTATCTCACTATGCTTCAGGAAAATACTCAGGTTGAATTCTCCTCTAACCCAACTGTACTTCAACGCATCTCTCACCTTTTGGATATTAATGACTCCTCAAATTGTCCAGCTTGTTACCGACATGTTGTTTCGCCTTCTGAGCTGTTGTTGAAAATATATTTTTTGACAAAACCGTTAATCTGGTCAAGCTATATTTTGGAGCTTTGTTGTTTTGGCTTTTTGGATCCATGTGGGCCTGTTTTTAAATCGCTAAGTTAGTGGTAGAAAAACATTGAGAAGGGTGGAAAAATAATGGTCAATGTTATTATGCAAATGTGTTGCGTTCCACGGAAAACTTTGCGTTTGCCCGCAAAACCACGTTTCTCTGGGGAATGCAAAACTTTTGCAGGGGAATGCAAAACTTTTGCAAGAGAATGCAAAAGCATTTTTGTTTTTATTTAGCTTTCCACAAAGAATTGCAAAGCTTTCAAACAACACGGGGTGAGTAAGTGATGACAGAAATTTCATTTTGGAGTGTCATTTTTCTTTTTTTCTTCAGACATCATTTAATGACAGCCGGCAGTTGTGCAGATCTACATTTTCTTGTGTTGGAGAGAGCAGTAGTTCACTGAGGCTGCATTCACTTGTAACGCGTTTATTCTCTAGGAGAGGCCGGATAGCTCCCCTAAATGTGGAGTGAAGCTCTGGGAAGACACAACTGATGTTCCACAGGAGGGGTCCTTTATTATCAGGAACTGTCCATCCTGCGCACACCGGAGCGGTTTGCAAACAATGCTTCACGCACAATCGCGTTACTAAACAAAAAGAAAAACAGTAGTAAGAACAACAGAAAAGAAAACAGTGGGAAAAACCTCACTCCGCATACATGCGATGCTTTCCCCGCTCGCGCTCCGTTCACATACATTACTTACTCCTCTTGAGAGAGTGAAAAAGAGCTCTGCCTTAAAGGAGCATTACCCACTAAAACTCGTTACACACTCCTGACTCGTTTAGTTCGGTTGAATCGCACAAGTTGGTTTTCCCCCTTAGTTCTGTTCATTTAGGCAGGTGTGAATGCAGCCTTTCGCGCTCAGGTGCGCACCAAAAGCAGACCAAACAAGAGACCTCCTAGAAGAGGTGATCTCGGTACACTTGCAAACGATCACTGGAGCGGTTCGTTTGTGGTGAGAATGTGAGCCGACCTCCAACCGACCAAACTGCAAAAAGTACTGCTCGTTTGAACTTGCGAGGAGGTGCGGAGCCTCATGCAAATATGGTCTGATGACCATATTAGGTCCCAACTTTTGAAAACTCACAAGATCTTCTCATTGTTTGGCAAACTGCTCATGGAAAGGGGGTTTCACAGACCTGTGGAACGATGTTTAAAGCAAAGAAACTCTGTCCGCAGTAGATCCTAGTGTGGGATGCACTGGGATGGGAGTTCATTCCCGCTCATTAATTCTGACCAGTCAAAAAGCATTTTAGGAGATTTGTTCTGGCCAACAAGTGTTGTGGATGTTGTCACGTATCTGCGTTTTGGTTCGTTTCAACTGCTTCGGACCAACGTAATCAATGCGCTGTGAAAAGGAACCAAAACAGCTGAAAAATGCTATAATGTATAATTTGTTTTTGCCCTTGGTCTGGACCAAATGAACCGAACTACAGATGTGAAAGCACCCTGATTCTCCCCTGGATAATGTTCATGAAAGATTCAGGCACAAACTATAAAGTGCAGCATTCTGGAAAACTTTTCATGAGTCACTCTGACCTTTTGATTTGATCTGAGCAAAGGGTTTTTGAAAATTTCTCTCAGGTTTCTGTCTTGCAGCAGACGCAGAGACATTTTAGAAGTTTCCTCGAGTGGCTTGTCCTTTCAGGACAAACTACATCATGTTTTGGAGTCATACTTTGTATTACTTTGCTGTTTTTAAATCAGAGTGAATCTGCTCTCCTGTCAGTTTTAAGCTGGGACAGAGAACAGGCTGGAAGCGAAGTGGGCATCAAAGATGTGTTTTCAGAACAAACCTGACAGAAACACTGTTTGGAGCGACATCAGTGTTTTGATAAGAAGATTTCGCATTTTCGTTTCTTTTTTGAACGAACTTCGTACCCTTTAGTACTTTTTGGCTCTTCGTCCCACGTTGCACTACAGACTTAAAATCACTCCTTATTTTCAGAGCTCATATAAATGGTTTTTCTTGCCTCTCTGGATGGAGATCTCGTTGTGATCTCTGGGTGACCCGAGGGTGAGGGGTGATCCGGTCTCACAGCTGTGACCCGCACTCTTTAAGATTACTGGATTTTGAAGGATTACCACCCAAAATGAGCGTCATTTCACATGAACTTATGGCCTTACAACAACAGCAGCGCTTTAGACCCACATAGACGTCCGACTGGTCATTATAGTGCTGTTTTTCTTAAGTCTTAAGATGGTGTGAAGTAGAAGCTAGTCAACTTTCCTTGTGCGGTAGTTGAGGTCTCAGTATTTTCAGTCGTCCAAAGTTACGTTTGGTTTCCTGATGCATTTGAAAGAAGAATGATACCAAATAAACATTTCTTTTGAAAAACCGATCTAATGATTTGCTTTCTATTTTATTTGCCAAAATTAGTAAATATTTTCAAAAACAAATGCAACCATCATCAGCAGTGGTTTCGGATGTTCATGTTGCTTTGAAAATGGCAAACCCAGGCTTATTAGAAAAACGTGCCTCTACCTAAATTTGTGCAAAATTCCCAAAGTGTACCTATCCCTACAATTTCAATGCCCTATCCAGCTAAAATGAACGCAAATTATGATTACAGAGGCAGATAATTGATTTAAGAAATATTTATTTTTGCGTGGTTCCTTTCACAATACTATATTATTCCCGTGAAACACCAGTCGCGACAGTAGAAACCTCAAAGACTTGAAATGGCTTGGTTTCTTTTGTGAAGAAATGGCTGGCTTTTGTGAGCACTATTGGTTGGCTCGCCACAGGCATGTTTTTTCATCCTAATTGATTGTAGTTTTGCCACATATCATCTGCATGTTTGCTTCAAATAAGCCTTTTTTGTGTACAGTCATCACAACAACAGTGGAGTAGAGTAAAGATTATAGACTAATTTGTAGAACATACTCCACATCAAATTGATCGTGATGGAGCATCTTTGATTGATGTAACCGGTCCCAAGGCATTCTGGGAAATTTGGATGTGCCATCTGATGGTGGCTGTCCTTTTCATTGTCTGCTCCATTGCATAATCAATTTGTGTTGCCTTCAGCCTTGGTCTTTGTGCATGGATGCTTTGAACAGTCATGTACGGCGTTACGGTTTTACTGTGTTAGTGGAACAGTTAATATAATAAAGGATCGTTGTAAATGACCTAACAACCCAAGCTGGAGTGTGTTTGATTTGAAAATGAGGGACTGCTTCAGTTCCATGTGTTACGATAGCAGGCATGTTCAAAATCTTATTAAATCTTAGTAATTTAGTAATAATTTTTCAGGTACAGCCCAGTCCTACAGTGCGCAAGTTGATTTGATTGTTTCCAAACTCTAAAGCTACTTTAATCTCACTTTGCACATTAATGCCATTCAGGGATTGAATCTCAACTTTGTGTATTTCGCTCTCTAAAACTGGTACTGTATGTTTAATTTTTTGATTGTGAATAGACTAAACGCATGTTGTAATGCATCACCTTTTAGTGGGTAATTGTTCAGAGGCCGAGTCATTTCGCTCAATGTTTCTGTGAACAGACAGACGGATGGAGATCCTCTTTAATGCCAAGCAAACACAGCTGTGTGCCGTGAAGCGCTCTTCAACACAAGAGTCGCTGTTTAACAGCCCTCAAACATCTATGCATTTGTACTACACACAACAAACATGCTTATAGGCTGCGAAATCAAAATTGATCCTTTTTACGTTTTCTTTTATGTAACGTTCCTGCACTTATGGTGCGCGATTAATCAATTGGGAAAATGAAGTCTTTGCTATTGGGGGAAAAAAAGTGTTTCCTAAATGTTTTGTTAAATGTAATCGACTCTATTTTCCGTTTAATTTTGTGTAAAAGTCATAGTTTAATGACTTGTAATAAGGGAACTTCAATAATGCTTGGGTTAGAACCAGCATCGAACTAGATATAAGTTGATATTGACAGTTTGCCGCAGTGATCATTATACCAGAGTGGAAGGTCATAATAATATGTTATTTTGAGGACTCGCACATCATTTCCACTTGGGTGAAAGCTGCTAGTTATCTCTCTTCTGTAGTGACTCTGGTTTCCGCTGGCAGGCGGCCATTATATCTGGCGGACGGACACCGCTGAAGTCCAGCACATCTCTGGCTGTAAAGAGTCAAGAGTTAATCTACTGACAAATCCATCCACTTACAGCTGTGTGTGCTTCAGCTCTGTCAAATGCATGGAAACGGCTTTCTTTTTGGAGACCTTAGTGTCAAGATACAGCTGAAATGGTAGAGCATTGCGCTAGCAACACAAAGTTCATGGGTTTGATTCTTAGGGACTGTATGAACTGAAAAAAAAGTTATCTTTATTCAATGTAATAAAAAACATCCATCCATCCAAAGTCTATATTATATTGTTATATAATATAAAATGTATATATATTGTGATTTTAATTTGTCATGGTATTAAATTATGAGGGTTTTTTTTAAAGTAGAGTTCACACCCGTTGCAAGTTTAACAAGTAATTTCTTTCTTAAAATTCTTTTTGATGTAGCTTTTTTTTGTTGTAGGAACCCAAAGCTTTCAGCATCCAATTTCATTGTCATTTCCATTATATTCCACGTGTCAAATCTCTTCCCACTTCTTTTGGGAGCCGCTACAGGTGCTGAATGTGTAATATTCGCCTTTTCCTCTCACATCCGAGGCTCATTTTGTTCAGTGGGGTGTCAGTCAGTATTCATTTTACACTCGTTATCCTGAAACATAACTCGCACGTGATGGAGAAGACAACCCAGCTAAGTGTCCGTAATGCACTTTACTGCTGAATTCACATGTAAATATTTTCTTTTGTCTCCAAGAGCCGGGGCCCCAGGGAAGTGTCCTGTCATACAAAACCCTCCGATTGGATAAATCCCTGCTGCCACTTCCAAAACAATAGAGCGCTCTGTCATCTCTACTGTACCGTCGTCTTTCAGAGAAACGGACCGGTTGTAGTTTACGGCTCCTCTTGAGAGTATCAAGCTCTTTCAGACAGGAGGTGTCCAGCAGAAGCTAATCTGTGAATGGGGCCCAGGTCCTCACAGCTGACAGCTGTGTGTGTGTGTGTGTGTGTGTGTGTGTGTGTGTGTGTGTGTGTGTGTGTGTGTGTGTGTGTGTCTTTTCATGAAGGCCGTTTGTGAGATGTAAAGCTCATGCCGTGTTTGACCCCCATTCATCACAGAATAATAATGTCAGCCTGAGCTGTTGTGTGTGTGTGTGTGTGAGGATTTACCCTCAAAGTAATACTAAATTTGCACCATGAGTTCAGTATTTGCTGTTTTGGTCTATGTACATATCAGTATATGCATTTTTTGATGACCTAGTGTTGCACATATTCGTGATCAAACACCAAATTTATTTTTACTGTTAGTATTATAGTATACTATCATAGTTACTATCTATTTTTTTTTACTTTCTTTTGTATTTTTAATTCGTATGAATTTGTATATCAGTTCTAGTTATTTTAATACAGCAATATGAAAATGAGATGTTATTTTATTTCATGTAACTTTTAATAAAATGGTTTTAGTTGACTGAAGTAACTCAAAGATACACATTGTGACTGATTCAATGACTCACTTATAGATATACAAGTTTCATTACTGGATGAATCAGTGTTTTTGAACAAATGTAATGAATGAATGATTCAATGACAAATACATTTCTTTAACAGTCACTTGTCGCCACCAATTATTTGAAGCCCAAGTTTCTCTATTTTTTGCATTGCCGTAGACAGCAGTGTTTATATCCTAAATACAAACTTTTATCTATTTATGTCTGTGATTATTTGAATATTTGGAACACAGAAATGAAGCTCTGATTCATGAACAAATGACTCCTATCACTGAGTCAATGAAAAAGACTCCCAAAAACTCTATTGAACTCATGAGTACCTCAGATTGTGACATGAGGAACTAGACCAAGACGCTGTTCTCCAGTCCTCAAATACATAAAATGTTACCCTTAATATGTAGTTTTTGACTAAACAAAATGCTGTACCAGTTCTTTCTTTACGAGTGGAGTTACGAGGTTTAGTCAAAAGTACTTTTCACTGCATAAATATTTGTAAAACCCACTGACAAAGCGTAAACCAATATTAATGATTTATGAAAAAAGAATATATTTCATATGGATGAACTGTACAGTAGTACTTCAAGATACGAAAGGCTCAACTTACGAAAAATCCAAGTTACGAAAGCAAAGATGAAATTTTTTACTGCTCTATATACGAAAAGTTTTCAAGATACGAAAGGTTTCTGAAAGTCCGAGATTCGCCCCATAACAATTTTGAAACTCTTGCCGCACGCCGCCATCTTAGTTATAGTAGACTCGCCACCATCCTCCTGCTCTCCCATTGGTTCCTGATGCTAGCCAAGCCATGAGATCCTTCTCTCTAATTGGACAGCATCCCTCCCATCATGCATCTTCTATACGTACGTGCTGGCGTGCTTTAGCTCAGCCACTCTGCACCCAAAACTTTACATTTTTTATGTGTTTTCGTAAAGTTAAGTGTACGTACGTACGTTATCTGCCGTTTGTCCTCCTCCTCCTCTGCCGCCACTTTCGGAGATAGCCTCACTCGAAAGGTAATCTTCGACATTTTACGTTATTTCATTGTTTATAGATCAATTTAGCTTTATTATGAAATTTAATGGGGTGTTTTTGGAGGGCTTGGAACGGATTAGACATTTAACATATAAAATGTGTTCCAAGATACGAAAAACTCGAGGTACCACTGGGTACCACTGTATTAATGTATGCCTAGAAAACCTGTGCGTGAATATGGCCCTGGTTATAAGTTTGAATCAATCTAACTATTACTGAAAGCTACCGTTTTGATATGGCATCACTTAAAAATGTTACCATTTAATATGAACTAATAGTTCTCAGAGATGCTTCCATTCACAATTTCTTTAGTGCATTTGTGAAATCTGAACCATTCTCATGAATATCATATGGGTTGAATTTTTTCTGCATGTCTGGCATTTACGAGCGTGTAATTTGACACACTGTGGTAGTTTTTGATCTGTCAGAAGTTCTCTTTTCAGAAGTGAGCGTGTTCTTGAATGGATTACACTGCGTCTGCACTGAGCATTTACACTCTCACACCTCTCAGAGTTTCGGCAGCTTCCTTCACATCGTCGCTCCGGAGGCTTGAAGGGGAGAAAGTAATCTGCTTTGTCCGACACTTCTCTCTCACACCTCTTACAGTCTCAGGGATCAGTGGAGAGGTGAGCTGAACCCGGCCCTGCGACTGTGCGTTTTCTGGGGGGGTGGGAGGTGCACTTGCACATCTTAGCCGGCTCATATGCTCCCATCCTTCTGGTTAGGCAACGTAACCATGACAACACAAATGCCTAGGGTCTCTGTACGATTTCGCTCGGAGGCAGGCAGAATGTGCATCCTTAATGCGGCCACGGCTTCTCTTGCTGGGACAGATCAATCCCTTCAGATGTGGGACATGCACGAGGCTCAAAGACATTTCTACAGCATGAGACGCTCCTCTGACTTGTTTTAGTTGTAATGGATGTGCAGTCTAAATTATCTAAATAAGGAGACTTTTGTTGATTTTAGTGGTGAACCGACCGATGTGTTACAGATCTAAAAACTAGGCTGACTGATGGTTGATGTGACGTAATATACACGTAATACAATTCCAAATTAGAAATTTGAGGACAAAATACAATCCAATAGCAATCTATTACATTTTGAACTGGATTAATGGGTTTATAATCTATCCAGGCACATTACTGACCATTTTATACTTAATAAATAGTTACATAGTTGTTTAATTAACTTTACTCCTCTGTAAAAAGTTAGTCATATTTTGCAGTTCAAATCAACATATACATATTTTTAAATGTAACAATTAATTGAGATGCAAAATAACATAAGATCAAAAAAATTTAAATCATAAAAATTAAGAAATTTAAAAAATGAACCATTTGAATTGATATTGGTAGATATTTTCAATACTTAATAATAACTTTAACAAACAATAACAATAACTTTATCAAAATGTTGAAAACAAAATGTTGCATCTCAAATAAATATATCTTGATTAAAGAATGTTTAGATATTTGTACTGCAAAAATATTTTGAAAGAAAATATCTTTTTTGCTGTGTGCTAAATTGATCTATTATTGATTTATTTGTTCTAAAACACATTGTAGTTTCTACAAACTAACTCTAAACAGTATGCATTTTCATTACAATAATAATAATTTATGATTTGGTTGCAGTCTGTTTTGAAAGATGGAACCTGATTTTCAATCCTAGTAAACACACACGTTCCTTGTGCAATCAGATTCCCAAATGGGAGCTCAAGATGGGAAAATTGAGCCGTCTGGCAGGCATACGGACCCGTCTCGCACCTCTACTCTACACACAGCACTCTCAGCTCACCACCTGTCTTCTGTTCACCTACACACACACACACACACACACACACACACACACACACACACACACTCTCTATAGGAAACCAAGAGCTTGTTCTTCTTGCGTTCTGATATACAGTATTTCCTCTTCCTTTGTCCCAGTTTTGTCACATTTCCTGACATGTACATTGAAAAGCTGCATGTAGGACAGGCTCAGCATTGAGCGAGAAGGAGCAGCAATGTGCTTTTCTTGTACATTTTGTCTCTTGAGACCACAGGCGATAAGAAGAAAAGAAATGTTGCGCATCTATCCATTGCAGTTCTGGAAAGCTGAACGTTAGCAAAATGGAAGTTGTTTGATAAATTGTGCTTCATTGGATAAGCAGCACAAATGATAGACCAATATATCTTCACGTATCATGTGGGAAGACAAGCTTTATAGAGAGTTACAGTCGTGTCCGGAAGTTGAAATCCTATGCATTTTCTCCATAGAGAAATTGATTTTTATTGCTAATGTATGACGCTTTCAAGACAGACGGATTGTGAACGCACTGTAAGGCTGCGAAGTATATATCAAAGATGATGCACTCCTTGTTAAGTCAAGTCAGCTTTATTTATAAAGCGCTTTATACAATACAGATTGTTTAAAAGTAGCTTTACAGTGAAAACAGGAAGATGATTCACTGATGCAAATGGAGTTAATTTTGACTGAACATCAGCTCTAAAAGAAAATAGTGTCAGTTCAATATTCATAACTATGAATGGGAGAAATTGCAACGTGCAATATGGCGGAAGTCCCGCCTTCTAAATGAAAGAGCCAATCAGCAATAGAGTGGAACAGCGCCTACCCCCATTTTTTTCTTTTTTTTTCCCCCATTGGGATTTTAAAGTAGTCTTCGTTAAAGAGTTATAAGGCATGAAAGAAGCCAATCAGTTAAGAGGTGAATCACAACATTACAAACATTACAAACTTTTTTACAAAAAAGTTCGGGACTGCGATCTTCACGACTTTAGTGAAGGAAAGAACTTTAATCCCATGGATCATTGTGAACAACATAATCGAATTAAACACAATGCAGAAATATAAAAGTGCATATTTGCAAAACTTAAATATATTTATAAAAACAATCTAATTCACCGCATTTTCCACACCATAAGGCGCACCGGATTATAAGGCGCACGGCCGATTTTTGAGAAAATGTGCGTCTTTTAGGTGCGTCTTATAGTGTGGAAAATACGGTAAGTTTATTGCAAAATACATGAAAGTATATGTTAAACACGATTATTGGAAAAAAAAACTATCTTGGCTACTGTTGTAATCTATATAATTACACATTACTATAATAATAAAGGTTTCGATTAACAACAGAGCCCAAATTATTAAATTCAGTTTCTGTTTATTTGTAGATATAAAAACCAACGCTCAAATAAAAACATGTAAGGCAGGTTTTGCATTAACTTCTAAATCTAATTATAAAGTAAAAATTTTCATTATAATTGTTTACACGATGGCTGTCTTAATTTGTTTTCATGACAAATTTATGTGAACTTGCATTAGTAAATAATAAAGACATTACTAACAGGTTAAGTAAATCTAATGAATAGGCAAATATTGTGCATATAGAAAATCTTCCTCTCTCTCGTTCATTTCTCTATCGGCACTTTTATTGATATGTTTTAATCGTAAGCTTGAGGTTTCCCCATTCAAAGACAAAAAACAATAAGCAAAACCATTAAAACAACTGCTTGAGAGGCGTTTCAAAGATGGCTGGAGAGTCTTAAAGGGACATTGGGAATAATTCCAATTCCATTTGTAAAATACAGGGTTTCATTTCTGATTTCAAATACCCTATAATCAATACTTTTTCTTTGTCTTATATAATGAATGTTTGAAATGGCTTTTTGGATGAATAAAAAAGTGATTAAACATAATAGAGCAGCCTTCATTTTCTAAAGGTTTATCTAAAACTTATTAGTTTATTACATTTTTCTGTTTGTCCCTGCTCAGTTTGCAACATAAAAGTAAGGCATAAAATAATTTACTGAAAAGAGCAAAACTGTGTAACTTTCTTACACTTTGGTTTTGGAGTATCACGACCGGCCTGAGACGGAAACCTTGACTCTGTTTGAGAACATTAAGAGACTTGTTTGCAAAATCAACATCAGCACTGCTGAAGATGAAAAAGCATCGCATTAACTCGTTCTCAACTGCCGCCTCTGCCTTATAAAACTTGTATAAACTTCATTAAAAGGCCTCATGAATGAATAACAAGGTTCAATAAACAACGACGCATGCATTATTCTAAAGCCACTGTGTGTCTGACCTAAATCTCCAAATGGGAAATGAGGTTTTAAAATGGGTTACCAGACGTGATAAAAGACTTAATGGGTAAGGATTAATCTATATCAACAAAAAGATTTCTGTGCGAGGCATCATATTTAAGTCTGTTTTAAAGCTTACTGAAGCGCTCTGTACGTGAAGGTCACTTTCACAGCCTCGCTGGATGGATTACCGCCTCATAACTCATGGGGCCGCATCATAACCCGTGCAACATCCTCCTCTCCCCCTGCTCGGGTGTTCACAAATCAGCCGTTTTCTGTGGCCATTCTGCTCTGAACAATGCTAAAGCTGGTCCCGGCGTCTAGACGCTGTGCGCTGCATTTCAATCAGGCCGAGAGAATAGCCGCGCTAACCAGCGGCTCACAGACGCATGCGAGTCACATGGCTCTTAATTAAAGCGGAAAGACTTGAAAGGGAAGGCGTTTCTGTGCTGCTGTCAGGAGAGCCTGTGAAAGCGGGTGATGCTGGTAATTTGTGGGTGCAAAGGGGGTAAAAGCTGAAGCGGAAATGGCATTAGAGAAGCACAAAAGAGGGGAAGCTCTGTAACTCTGGAGATGCTGGATTTGTGTGATTTGAGAAGCTCTCAGAACCAACTCATGTTTCATCTGATTCAAGAGTTGATATAACTGACCAGTCTCTCTCCTCTCTCTATGTCTCTCTCCTCTCTATCTCTCCTTCTCTCTATATGTCTCTCTCTCTCTCTCTCTCTCTCTCTCTATGTCTCTCTCCTCTCTATCTCTCCTTCTCTCTATATGTCTCTCTCTCTCTCTCTCTCTCTATGTCTCTCTCCTCTCTATCTCTCCTTCTCTCTATATGTCTCTCTCTCTCTCCCTTTCTGTCTCTCTCTCTCTCTCTCTCTCTCTCAAAACCAACTCATGTTTCATCTGATTCAAAAGCTGATATAACTGACCAGTCTCTCTCTATGTCTCCTTCTCTCTATATGTCTCTCTCCTCTCTATCTCCCTTTCTGTCTCTGTCTGTCTCTCTCTGTCTATGTCTTTCTCATTCTATCTCTCTCTTTCTCTCTCTCTCTCTCTCTGTCTATGTCTATGACTTTCTCATTCTCTCTCTATCTATCTGTCTGTCGTTTTAATTCAATATCCATATTTCTGTCTTTCAAACAATTTGACTAGTTGAAAATTACATTAATATGAGTTTCTTTAAACTTCAGTTCATTTTAGTTTTGCTTCTTTACATTTGAAATTTGAATTGTTCTTCCTCAACAAGGGTTTCCATCTTCGGAAGAAAGAACGGGTCTAGCCGTGTTCATACCAGCTGTCACGTCTGCTCGCACCTCTCTCTCTCTCTCTTTGAGTCATGCAACTGTGACCTTTATCACATTCTGAAACTCTGTTTTCAGCTCAAGCTATTTTTGTTTCCATGTCAAATAGGCTGTATCAGCAGAATTAGTCTTCCAGGCAAACAGATCTAGCGCTAGAGTTGAGGCGGTCATCGGCTCAGTGCAGCACTATGTGACCGCTATTCTTTATGCATGCTTGAACTCTGTTTAATGGAAGCTTTTATGGAGTAACTGTTATTGTTCACTCTGCAAATGCACCTGATTCAACCCACAAACCTTCATGGTCAAAGTGTCATGTCGCTTTGCAATATTAACAGATGGCTCATCGTCATGGATAATGCACAGGATTTGTGGAGGTTGCATTTTATAGTGTAACTTGTCTAAGAGACCATCCTTCCTTTAGGGCTAAGAGAATTATATATTGATCATTTTTAGCCTTTTAGACCATATTAAAGGTTGATTTTCAGAAGAAAAATTGATTACTTAAAATGACGTTCCCAGTTCAATCCAGGTTTTATGCTTGATCAGCAGAATTGAGGGCATGTTAATTACCATATCAAATCGTTCTGACTCCATTTTCTCTTCTTTTAGGAAACTGTTAGGACGTTGGTTACAGAAAGGCATTTAGAATTGAATTGAATTGAATTCTACAGGAAGTTGAATGTATGGAATAAAGATTTATGTCCATAAACATAAAACACACCCAGTTTAAAATGCATAGAAATCAAGACATAAGTTATGTGTTAAGATGGTCTTAAAGTCATAAAATTGCTTTCTAATTTCGACTGTTTCAACTCCTCTTCAATCCAGTGTGAAACATGTAAGGGCTGGGCGGTATCACAATATATATGGTTACCATGGTATAAAATGTCTGTCGATAGAGATGTAGAATATAGTGTAAATATATAGCACTATTAACTCTTCAGAGTGATTAAAATGCATGATAGATATATATAATATATCTATATATAATATATTCCATCTATCTATATATATATATATATTCCAGCTTGTGATTGAGAATTCAGTTCTCTTCCACGTCTTATTGCGCTTGAATGGTCAAACACACACAATTATATAAAAATGCCCATGATGTGAAGTATTGATGTAAACAACCGGTTCTGTCTCAAGTGAAAGTAAACCGTGTGTCAGTTTAATGGATCCGTGGGTTTGGTTTTAAAGTAACAGCAGCCTAATATGTGACGTAAACAAAAGAGAAAATAACTTGACTGAATAACTTTTTTTTTCTTTTTACTTTTTTTTGCTTTAGTAAGCATACATTTATATTTAATTAATACAGTGAACACTTTAGTTTTACATTTGAGTATTAAATGTTTGTACTAATTCTATCTACAAACCATTCTGAAAAACATAATTTAATTCATATTTTTATTATATTGTATTTTTCCTTTTTATTATTTCCTTATATTTAGTTATTTGTAATGCAGATCCCATAGCAATACATCACTGCAATTATTAATCGTAATTTCAAAATTTGACATACTCCACAACAGAAAATCCTGTTGAATTGTGAGCATTACATGTTTAAAACCCAATCAGATGAGACGAGATGCACTTGGTGAGCGTACGTTTATCATTTTGCAACACTGAACCAATTACTGTCCCGCTTCGAGCCAAAGAGAATCGATCAGCATGTTTTAGCACCCTCTATTTATTAGAAACAGCTCTCCTCTGCTTCATGAAGTTTATAGCAGACGGTTTATAGATTCAAGATTGAGTGGGTGTGTCTAAACTCAAGTAAACGGTATAAATTTTTGTGTGCTTGCAGCTTTCCATGTAGACTGAAAATGTGTTTTCTGTTAGACGTGCCTTGCATGAAAAACAAAAGACTCTTCTCTTGGGTCTATAAACTGACACATTATACATTTAAATCTAGATAAGATTCTTGCACTAAAACGGCTGAACGTTTCAGTTAATTTTACTGTGATATGATATCTGATAAGGTATCAGTCAGATGATTGTCTTTTAAGGGATTTTATTGTGGCTGGTTGCTAGGGTGTTGCTATGCAGTTGCTTATCTATTTTGATTGGCTTTTAGCATTTTGCTAAACACGGGCCAAAGTGTTCAGGATGGTTTTGTTTGTTTCGAACCGAGATCATGATTCTCCCACGATTACGAAACAAAATAACGTGTCGTTACTAGAGGTTCTGACTAAATATTAATTGGTGCTAAAATTGGACTAAACGTTTGGTAAAATATATATATTTTTTTAAATGATTCAATGACTCACTCATAAATACTTCACTGGTTTCATTACTGGATGAATCAGCTTTTTGAATGAATCTCTTCAATGGCAAACACATTTTTAACAGTCATGACCTAATGATGCAACAATATAATTGATACAATTGAAATATTTGTTAAGACGGAAATTATGATATTGTGTGGTTGAAAAGACTGTGAAGTTGTTTCATATTTTTACATAACTGCTCTCTCTAAGTTAGTTGCAGTGTAAGCGCAGATCTGAAAGATCCGCTGTGATTTTTGTTAGAGGTTTAATAGACACTAGTGAATCGTTGTCATTTAGTAATGACGTCGTGTGGGTGTTTGAAACGAGATTGCGATCATTTAGCGATTAACCGTGCAGCTCTATGTCACAAGGCACTTAACTTTTCTAATTTAATTTAATTCTAACCTTTTAGTTTGTTTGTTTTTATATCTTAAGTTTTAAAGTTTGTTTGTTTTAATATTTGTACTGTTTTATCTTTATGCCTTGTAGTTTGTTTTTATTTATTTTATTTTTTTATTTTATTAATCTACCTTGTAGGTTTTTCCACTTTGTAGTTGTTTTAAATTTCTACTTTGTAGTTTGGTTTTATCTTTCTACATTTTTGTTTGTTTGTAATTTTTCCCCCAACATTTTTACCTTGAAGGTTTAAAAAAAAAATTATATTTCAGTTTTATATCTTTCTACCTTTTTGGTCTTATAATAATTCATTCTAAATAGAAAAATAAAACAACTAAGAACTTGTTTTTATAGGCTGTAAAAACCTCTGAAATGCAAAATGATGTTAGTTTAATGACATAATATACGAATTTAATATAAACGCATTGTCATGAAGATTTATTAGTGATACATTTCCATCATTACTTTCCACTGACTGCAGCTAATATTGCATTACCCATCATCCCTATGTCTGTAGTAAAACAAAGCCTTACAGGTCATAGTTGTTTTGGGGCCTTTGTGAATCCTGAATCATTTCTGGCAGTAATTGCGCTCTCAAGTGCTCTTGTGCCGCCCGCTGGAGAGCTCTTCCAACAGCCAATCGGGTGCTCTTGTTTACAGCCTCTTTCTTGAATGGCCTTTTCCTTTCATCAGCCTTTTTCAGACACACACACACATCATGAGTGCAGCTGTTCTGTGAGGAGACTTTTGCACCTCGCGAGGAGCCGCGAGCTCTGATAATGCACAAAGACTTTGATCGATGCCGGAGCTCTTCAGCCACTGAAGGATCTGTCAGCACCGATGCGTCTCATGGCCTTTTAGTCACTGTGATTACAGAACAGTCCTGCGCACGGACCGTTGTTACGGGGAATTAGATGATGTAAACGCTTTGAGGCCACATATGAGACTTGTGGCTTTATGGGATTTTAATCTTGGCCTGTTCTAATGCAGTATGTTGTGAGGAGGATGGACTTTTTTTATATAATGCAGTTTTATAATCGCTAATGAGGCAGAATTGTGGAAATTTAAATACTCTACCTCATGATCTATATTTTATTCTCTTCTCTCTGTTTGTCTACACTGAAAAAAAATGTGTTGGATTGACATGATTTAATCATGCACATCTGTCCCACATGAATCAGTTTAGTTAAACTTAATTTGTTCTCACAATTTCAACGTCATACAATGAAGTCGTTTTTGAGCGACCTAAATAAGTCTCATAGTGAAGGTTCCCTGATTTAATTAATTCAACTTAAAATATTTTTGTGTCTATCTTTTTTATTTTCAGAACAAACTAGGCTTTTTCAAGTGAATATAATATTTTGCTTTTATTTCTAAATCCTCTCTTTTGCGTTTGAATTGCATTTCTGCATCTTGTTTACTACCTCAATTTAAATGTAAGTTTCAGGATTTAATTGCAATCCCCAATTTAATTCTGCATTAATTCAAGCTAAGTTTTTAATCTGTAACTGATTGTAAGATGTATATTTTGGCATATTCACAAAAAAATAAAACCTGAAAAAGTGTATTTTTCATTGGCAAGGCTGTTTGTTGACTGAATACACAAAGTACTAAACATTGTTGAAGCATGAAGCGTTTGAAAGGAAATGTAAATGTGCATTTCAGTCCATCTGTATGACGCATGTGTGTAGCTTCCATCAGATGCCACAGTTACTGTATTTTCCCGCAGATAACCCGCAGACGCAGATAGCCCGCACCCTCATATAACCCGTGGGGTTTGGGTAAAAATTGTTGGTATAACCCCGGACCCTCATATAACCCGCACCCATAGATTGATGAACTTTTTTGTGTAAGTTCACAATTCGAATTTCAATTGTTGCTCGCACGACGTCAATTATCCATAACTGTTCAGCTGTGCGCGAAATTCACACAATAAGAAAACAAATCAGAACAAGTCAGAATCAGAACAAAAAGAAAAAGCAGTGTCTCCCGCTGTGCAGCAGCACGTCCCTTAAGAAGCTATTCTACAGGTGTTGATCATCGGATGAGATGAGAAGAGCCCGCCCTCATGCAGCACAGCCAATCACGTCTTCTTGCATGATTGACAGGTCAGACAACAACAGAGACAACAAACCTCGCAAGAAAGAAAAACAGAAAGAAAATACCGCTAAAAAAAACTTACGTCTTTTGGGACGTAACAAATATATTGAAATATTATTATGTGTAAAAAATTTGTGATTTAGCCCGCACCCTTAACTCGCACCCCCTGCGGGGTTTGTAAAATCTGGTATAACCCGCGGGTTATATGCAGGAAAATACGGTATGTTGCCTGTTCTCTCATCAATGTCATGATTCATTCCAACATGTCTGACGTGTCTTTGTTGGCCCTCTTCCAATCTGTGGTTGTAATCTGGTTGATATAAATGATATATACACAACCATTTTTGTTGGTTAGACATGCCAGGACATGCAAAGTCTAATTGCACATTCACAAAGCCAGAGGTCATTCTCAACGCCTGTGCATGAGCTAGTGCGGATCACATGACCCACTTTCTTCCATCTTCAGGCACAGCAGAAAATAAAGGTCACGCTCATCTAATATTCACTACACATAACGTATGACACGATAGATCTCATGAAACGTTAATGATCTGAGGTGGCCGTTGCCAACGTGATCATTTGCAGAAGGCTTGCTATTCGCCAGACAGTGGGTTTAATTGGTCGGGAGTCTCTGTATTCTGTTGGGTCTTGATTTCGATAAACCCCTGTTGTCTTTCTGTTTCTCTGAAATCAGCCTCACCTCAGGTGCTAAAATGTCCTTTGCTTCACTGTTCATGCCTCGAATTTGGCTAAGGTGAAGTTATTTTATGCCAATTTCAAATTTTACTGCACGTTTGAGGAGGATTTAGACTAATATCATGTTTTTTCTTTGAATTGGGTGTTCCCATGCTGCCCATTACATTAAAGATGAATCTGGCCTGCATATTTTACTACACATTATTTAGAGATGCTGTATGTTCCTTATGAATTATGTACATTCAGATTTATAAACCATCTAAAGCTAAAGACTTATTTTTCCTCTGGATGATTTGCCAATTTATTCTGCTTTCACTGCGAGGCTGATTTAGAGCGTTTCTGATTGGCTAAAAAAGAGCCAGGCTCAGTTTGTAAAATCTAGGACTATGATGCGTATAATGTGAATTTTACTATAGCCATTATTGTGAAACCTATGATAACCATTTTTTATTTATTTAATAATCTTACAGTATTTGCACAGAAGTTGTATGTTTGGCGTGTATTATTCAGTTATTTTA
Organism: Rhodeus uyekii; assembly: GCA_037043235.1. Taxonomy (NCBI): domain Eukaryota; kingdom Metazoa; phylum Chordata; class Actinopteri; order Cypriniformes; family Acheilognathidae; genus Rhodeus; species Rhodeus uyekii. Next base: position 3,005,019 of record JAWRVZ010000057.1, read on the forward strand.
TGTATGTGTGTGTGTGTATTCAGATGTCCTTAAGTATGTATTACTTTTATATGGTATTAATATTTTGAATTGGCTTTTATTTTTATATTTTCCATTTTAATTTTATTAATTAAATCTTGTTTCTTGTTATAAATGTTTTTTATTTATAATCATTATTTAATATTATGAAGTTTGAGTAATTGAATGTGCTTGTCTTTTCTTTAGTTTGCCTTTTTTGTACTGTAACCTTTCCAACTTTCATTTTTGTTTTTCACATGAATGAAACTTGATATGAAGTGGCTTATTGAGGAAAGGTTTTATTTTTCTTACATTTGATGATTGATTATAAATCTGTTCCTTTTTCTTCTTTTTTCTAATAATGTTCGCAATAAGACCAGCGACATATATTAGGAAAGCAAATGACGTCACTTTCAATTAATGTTGATCGTCTCTTGTCTTTTTTCTAATTGAAGGCTTATGTTGTGTGTGTCATTATAATAGCAGTAACCATAGCAGGACATGTTTTGTTGCTACTATCACTTATCACCGCCGTTGAGGTGTTTATATACTGCGATATACACGAATCCTCAGGCACTTTAACCATCTGATCGACAGCAGCTGTTTCGCCCACAGGCTGCGTTCAAGAAACCAACCTCACAGAGTTTCTCCACTTGATCTGATAGAGGTTGCGTAGCTTGAAGATTCTTAAAATATGTTGGTCCAGCTTTTATAATTCTAAAATCATCCAGATTTATTTGTGCATGGAAAAACTCAATGCCAAGACACAAACCCATTGCGGTGCTAAATAGGATTTCTGGGGATTAAAATGTATCTCTTTCTAACATTTGGCATGAGTTTATTTGTTCAGAATGCATGTATAGCATAGCAGATTACCGTGAATTCAGAATTGCATGCTGTTACCGTGTCTTTTTGACTTTTGTATGGCATGGGTTAGAGATTGTAGCAATCTCACAAGAGCTTGGTGAGCTTTTGGACACCTGCAGGTATTTTTTCAGGGACTGACCAACCGATTGCATGTGAATCAAGAGAAGCGACTTTCCATGTAATTTGAATCACTCTTTACATTCATAAATCAACCACTGGACTATTTTAATTTCATGCTTTCCAATTGTACTCAAGTGGCTTATTGAAACATCTGAAGATCCTCTAGATGTCATCACACGGCTCTGACATATTTATGTAGATGGATGCAGTCGCGACGTGTGACCTCTCATCTGCTTTTTCATCGCGACAGGGATTTTCTGTCATGTTCCCCCTCACTGACGTACCCCTGCGGTCTCTGTTTGCCAAACTGAAGCTGCTGAATTATAAATGGCCACCCATACTTCTGTACACATCGGTGACACTTTGACTCCTACTCGGCTCAAATTGAACAGTCTTCAGTTGCTCATCGGATTGGAATCTGAGCTTTGCAGATGTGCAGCCTGTGTCTCATCAAGAACAATCGTTGTGTTCAGCACAGTAGGCCTGAAAAAGAACCAGGCCACACACATTAAAGAGAAACATTTAGACAAATTATGGGATATTTACAGTGATGGAATTGGGACAGTGAGTGGAGAGCGTGTTTATCCTGCTCAGAGTTATGAAAGATTCATTGTTGGGTCTTAAAATTGTATTCCATAGTTTATCTTAGAGATGTGCTATGACTTACTTGCTTTAAATGTATAGTCCTCCAATTGCAAAGTGGGTCAGTTTAGTTTCAATTTAAAACACATTTCAATGTACTTAACCCTATAAAGCATGTATAATATTTGAATTTCCAAGGCCTCTATATGATCAATGTGATTCAAACGTTTTTGGTTGTGTACTAAAATAGATTATCATGCTTGATATTTCATATAACACCTTATTTTTCACATATTTTACATTATTATAGCTCCTCTCTTCCCAGTCTGTCTCAAACGTCCTGTTTATTTCCTGTTTCAATAAAGCCCTTCCTTGCAAAGGATGAAATGTGCTCTGATTGGTTGATTTAGAGCATTTTCAGGAAGCCTTTTCAAGCCTCTTATCATAACCACAAATTTCATCTATATTATTAACAACGGCATACATTTTGCCATGCTAATTCAAGTCCGATTTAGAGCCTGAAAATGTTTTACGAACAAGATCAGGGCTGCCCAATATGTCAATCGCGATCTACCAGTCAATCGCAAAGGTAGTGTGGGTAGATTGCATGGAATTAACAAAGTAGACGTCAGCCCATCATCCATCCTCACTATGAAATTTGTCACTTGACTGACGAACAGGACAGCCAGCCTGACCTTTGACCTTTTCTAACACATGCGCACAATGGTGCCAAATACTGCAAAACTCCAGCAAGCTAGCGAGAAAGACTCCAATTTATTTCTTTTAAACTTAAGAAAGGGTATAAATATGAGTGGGGGAGCTGGACAAAGAAAGAAGTAAAAAAAACTTAAGTCCACCTCCTCCATAAGGAAGTGTTTTTTCACTGTCATTTCTGAAGTGCGTTTGCCTCAACCTGCCAGTCTGTCATTACTATACCAAAGAAGGGAAATGTGGAGCGGCATTTTTACACTGTTCATAAAAGCTGTGACACTGACTTCCCTCCGAAAAGCGAACTGAGAAGAAGAAGGGTGAAATAACTAGAATCTCAGTTGTCCGAACAGCAGTCATTTTTCTCATATCTAACTTCAAAACTGAAGGCAGCCACCAAGTTGTATTGTGAAATATGGGTTCATGTGGTTCTGCTACACCAACATATATTGTGCATATAAAGAATGCTCAATTTACTCATAAATAAATATATGTGTTGTATTTTTAGAATAGGTAGATAGATAGCCAAAAAATAATCTTTGGAAGCACAGATTTTACAGGACATTTCATTGTACTCTCTTAGGTTCTGGAAGCTGTCCTCTGTGAAAAATTGATAAAATAATCTCTAGTGCAGCTCAACCAGGCCTTGTCCTCTTTTTGTGTGTGTGTGTGTGTGTGTGTGTGTGTGTGTGTGTGTGTGTGTGTGTGTGTGTGTGTGTGTGTGTGTGTGTGTGTATTCTGTGGGCAGGGACATTGTGACTTCACAAGAAATCATTGTGTTGTAGTTCTTGAAAATTGTTTTCTTTTACAGTAAATATCTCCCATTGGAATGGACTTTGAGCTTTGTAACCTTGCAAATATTTTTATACTCCAAAACTATGAGATGAAGGTGTTTACTTGCCTGTTTAATGTGATTTAAAATTGGCATACTCCACATAGTTGAATGTGATTATTGTTATTGTCTAATTTTATTAGTTTACCTCATGTAGATTAAATACTTTGATCAAAGTTTAACCTCAATATTGCCCAAGTCCATTATAATCGCATTATGAGGGTGCATAAACGAACTCATTTATTTACATGGCACGGTATCAGAATTTCATCTTATTTTTGTCAATATAAATACCAACATTGCTTTTACTCAAAACACCACAGCAATTGAATAGCAAAGCCCTGGTATCAACTCAGTACAGTTTAGCGTTATTCTATCAACTACCTAGGTCAAGAAACACCCTGGCAGCCATCCAGTACAACTCACGGCATTAACGTCTGTTCAGAAGACCAGAGCAACTATATAGCCACACCTTTGGGTCAGCACCACTCATGTTTTCTTCAGAAAAGCTAAAAGCTGACGATCATTTAAAACGGTACAGAGTGCTGCAGAGAGAGGATGTATTTTTGTAGGCCAATCTAGAAGTTAGTATGACCCTTTTGCACTCAACAAAAAGTAGGAATTTTCCACTTGGACAATTGGCTTTTTGGAAAGTCTGTGACCAGGGTCAGTTTTTGTTTTGTTTTGTTTTTTCATAAAGATAATCTTCACAAATTAACAAAAATATTTAAATCTTCTGCGATCGGCAGCAGTAAAAATATTTGTTCGCTATAAACAAACTACACCATAGTTACATGACTTAAACGTCACCAACTTTAACTCTTCAAATATCTATTTAAATATTTACAAGTTGGAGCTGCCTTTTTCAAGACACATAAAAGCTTAAGTAATGAGTGAGGTTGTTAGTGATGTGTTTTATGTGATCGGGTAATACATGAAACTTGAGCTTGTGTTAACCACAGCTCTTAGCATTACCCCTAACAAAAACCCATTCAAAACAAAACCATTGACTTCAGAACGATGGAACCGGAAGAAATCGTTTCAGGTTTTAGGACTCATTCTTGCAGCACTCTTTTTCAGTGGGTTCATGATGGACAGTTGATGCGTTACAGATCAAGAAAGGTCCTGATATGGCCTCTTGTCCCTCTTTCCCCAGTTTAATGCATGGAATTCCCATTGGTCACGCTTCATATCAATTTGGATTTGCATTTTGATTGCGGGTTGGAAGGAGCTTAACTCTTCTGAGAGCTAAACAAATGCAAATAGATGTGTGAGCGCAGTAATCTCTGTGTGGAAACAGCAGCTGGTGTGATTCAGAGGAATTCAGGAGACTCTTTAAGACTGTTTGCTTAAGTGGCAAAATAGAGTTGGCACATCAATGTTTATGTCCAAATAGTCTCAGTTTGTCACGTCACTCTCACGTTCCATTCACAGGTTCCCAGGTTGGTTCATTGAGAGTTTTTATGGCTAAGGGTGTCAAATCCAAAAAAAAAAGAAAAAAAGTTCTGCTTTGTTTTCCACTTATTGGAGTTTTGTCTGTGACTTAAAGTCCCCATGAAATCACAATTGAAGTTTTTGGTATGATTATGTTTGGTTTATTCTCTATAAGATACCTTGCTCTAAAACAATGCCAAAATTCACATTTTGAAGATATAAGCATTCAAACCTCATATGATTAATGATTTTTATGCCATCACTCTGCACTTCGGCTTCTCATCAGATTTTCTGTCCAATGAAATGCTCTCTATAATCTGAAGCCCCGCCCCCTACAAGTAGTTGTTTAATCTAATTAGTCTCAGATTTACTGTTTTCTACATGGTGAACGGCGCACAGTGCACTAAATAGGCGATAGGGAACGATTCAATCAGTGTAAATAGGCTTTCCATTGGGTGAAGGAAGTGTGGTTTCAGGTTAGTGTCAGTGAACCACCGCAGCTCCGGTCCAGAGAAACGTCGGAAAAGAGTGACTCATATGATCTCGCGTCAGCGAAGACCAGAAAACATATCAGACCCGTTTCCACAGCATGCCGTATTTTAAAGTGATATGGAGATTAGAAAACTGTTAGAAATTAGGATGAGCAGGCCAAGCTGTTGGCTAATTTAAAAAGGGGAAGAGCCGTTCGATTCGACCCGCTCTGTGATCCTGTTTCAGTGGAAATTACGTCAACATATTGAATAATGCTGCATGTTTTAAGGCACTTCAGTGGGCGGTACTCAAAGTACTCAAAGGAGTACTTCACCACTGACAAAATTTCAATAAAATCTGGCTGCCTATGTACTGTAGAAATGCAGGGAAAAAAGGTTTGAAATCGTTTAACCTGTCTAGAGAAAACGGAGAACAAGAAAAAACTGTTGTCTTCCCTTTTGCCAAACTTCAACACCCATAATGCACTGGGCGTGTTGCTGTGCAAGGCCTCTCCCACCAGTCTACTATGGACACACTTTTGCCTTAGTAGGAAATACTACTTGGCAAACTTTTAGTCTTTTAAAGAATCATATAGAAAATGCCACAATGGAAAGTCTGTTACACTTTATTCAGTCGCATACTTATGTTTGGATTGACAGAAAATCTGTACAACCATCAAGAAGATTGATCTAATATCTATTTCAGATAAAACGACCTACTAAAAATGTTGTGACCAACCACAGTTTATTTAATTTTTAAATACCATTAAATAAAGCAAAACATTGTGCGTTTAATTGCTTGTTCATGGGTTCTATGTAAAACCATTAAATTAATTATTTAATTTAGTTTTGTTCATGTCTCTTACATTGTAAACCAAATACATTATTTATAATTCCGATTTAGATCGAAGTCCACCCGTCCAATTCTCACTATATTAAAACTGTGGGAAGGATTTGTGCAGGTCAGTCAGTCATTCCAGGATAATCCCAGACAATCCAGATGGCAGGCGGGACAGCCCAAGCACAGGCTAATATAATATCAGACCTGGACACCTGGAAATATCACTTTAATGACACACATTGTCAGCAGAAACTCAACCCAAAAAAATTTAATTCCACAACTTTGTTGTTTTTACGTCAGTGATTTAACAAGTTTGTGGCGGCAGGTATAACTCAGATTTAAATGCAAGTTTCAAACAACTAAAAGACAGCATGAAACATTTGAAACCCATTTTGCTTTCGTACATCCCTAATTTCTTGGTTCGCTTTTCTATGCTGGAGAAAATCAGCAGGATCATGAAAAGCAAGCATTTCAGAATAGAGGCAGGTGGTTGGAGAAGAGGAGTTTGTGCCGTCAGCTGGAAATATATGTGCAACTTAAGATGGACTTTGTTGAACCTTAGAAGTTTCTTAATGAGGATTTGAAGACTGAGGATCAGACTGTCTTCACAAGCATTGCATCTCAATGCCTGGGACATCTGTTCAGACATGCAAGACAATGATATGGAATTCATTCTTTTGAAATGTCTTAATCTTTCTAATCCATGCTAGAAAGAGGAGTTTGTACAGGATTACCTAGAGTATCTGTAGGGATGCAATCTATACTATTACTGTAACCGTGCTTAGTAAGGAAATCTTCCCTAGTTGCCATTTATTTTACTGTTGTGACTGTACGTACAATTTTTTAATGCAAATTCTGTTCCTTGGTAGAAGGTCGTAAATGGACCTCATCATTGAAATCAGTAATACAGTGGAGTTCACTTATCTCGACTCACGGTTATCTCGCCAATCCTAATATGTCAACGTTTTTGAAGTGGAACCACCAAACTCCCTATTTATCTTAGTGTTTTCTTTTTGGTTATGTCGATTTTTTTTATGTTGCCGAACCCTAGTATCTCGAGCACAAAAGAGGGACAAATTCACCACTTCACATGTTTATCTCGTGAATGGGAGTTCACTGCGCATGCCCTGAGTTCGCGTTGCATGTGGATCGCGGTCAGTGTTGCCAACTTAGCACCTTTGTCGCTATATTTAGCGAGTTTTCAGACCACTCTAGCACAAATTCTCAAAAAAACGACTAGCGACAAATCTAATGACTTTATCTGGAGTTATTATCTGTGAATATCTATATCTATTATCTGATTTTATTTGCGAGAAGCCGCCGCTGTCTGATATTCTTTGTCTAAAAAATAATGAAATCACTGCACAAATATAAATCGCTGCATTTGTTTGACTCACACAGCCTCAGTCACGTGCTCTCGTCCACTGTGTGTGTGCTTCTCTCTGACAAAAGCTAACTAGCTGGCTTGTTTATCATGTCTCAGTCAAAACTGTACACCCAAAAATACAGGAAGGAGTGGGAATCAAACCCTGAATTCCAAGGCTGATTAAAGCCGTTTATTGGTGATAATACGCGGGCATACTTGTTGAGAAAGCATATTAGACGGGCAGAACGCAAGAAAGTATGCAATCTAGTACAGCGTGATGACCTCATGAATATGGTAATTTACACATGACGTCACCTAGCGACATGTTTACGCTGACTGTTTACGCTGAGCGATCATTGTGTTTGTAATGTTGGAGAATATAATTAAAGGTTTGCATCGAGAATGGAAGGTGTTTTTTATTGTATACTGGTAAATCTCTGCTGTTAGTTGGTGCACATATGCCTTTTGTTGTTAGCAAACATATACAGTGTATGTACATTTTTATAGCATGCCGATCGCTTCATCAAATAAATCGCCATATCCATTTCGATCCTCTATTATCTCAACGCTTTTTTGCAACCCCTGAGGCCATCAACACAACCGGGTTCCACTGTATTAGTAAAGTTTTTCAGTACAATCTTATTTGCGTTTGTATGAAACATTGCTTTGCTTCTTTTTTGGGTCACTACTTGATTTCAAAAGTAAAACCAGTTTCTGTTTTGTAACCATATCCATTTCTGACCTGCTCATAAAAACTGGATTGTTGATTTCTGTACGATTTGGAGCGCAGCCACCTGCTCTGTTTATTGTGACTGCACAGATTTACTGGTCTGGTGTGGTTGACATAAACGATTTAGCAGTAGAGTTTTAAGCTGATGTTTGTGTGCTGACAGAATTTCCCCCCGTTCTTTGTCCGGGACGAGTCGGTGTCTGTAATCTCACTGCGCTTCCTTCGGGGAGGCTTAATGCTGCTCTAATACAGAATATCATCTGCATTGTCTCTGAACAGCCCATTTCATCCATCTATAAGTCAGAATTATTTCACATGGGGCTTAACGTGTCTGAAAGAGAAGAGGTTTTCATCTAGCCTGGCGTGTTTTTGTTGCTGACGTGTTTGTCTCGAATGAAACGGTCTGACATTAAAGAAATTCAAACCGACTCACTATACAGTATGTGCAAAATCTCATGTGTCCTTTACCGCTTTAAACATCTGATTTTTAGACTGTATATCATCGAGAATATATATACGGGAATCTCATACACTGTGTTTTGAGAAATAAGAATTAGTATTTTGCACATAAGACTGTTATTTATTTGTTGTTATTCGTTTCCATGAAATATAATGTGGAAAAATATAAAAATTTATTTTTATCATTAAGATATTTCTTAATATATTATATTAATATATGTTGTACACAATTAAATAACGATCAATTATAAATTATGGTGAGGATTTGGAGGCACGGTGCATATAATTATCATGAAAATGTCATCACAATGCAAAAAAAATCCATTTATTTTTTTATTTTTTGGGGGTGATGACCCGAACATGTTCTTGACAGATTTCATGAGATTTGCTCTTTTCTGTGCGATGAGAGTTCTCCATGTTCCTGTGCTTACATCTGCAGAGAACAAGGTTTCCGTTTCTAAAAGCTGAGCATCTGGATGTAAAAATAGCACAAAGCAGGACTGTCACTGGCTTTCAGGATGGCAGGTTTTTATCGGCAACTCAGCTGCAGGTTCCTGTCGAAAAGCCCTGCTGCATCTGTGAGGTTGCCATGTTGGGACCCGAGCGGCCCTATTTCTGTCTCCCACAGAGTGTACTTTACCTTGAAGGGGCACGTGCTGAAAGTGCCTGCAAGGATCATTAACTATTCATGGAAGTACATCCCTGCTAATGGGACCGACAACTATTTTAATTATTGATGTTGTAATTGACAGCGCGGGGAGCGGCTAAATTTACGTGTATGACATTGTTCGTCATCCCCATCCTATGACCCCTTCCCATCTCATCTTCCATCTGTCCGCTCACAGATCACCGTGATTCTGCATCTGTCATTTTTAATGTGTTGTGCCAACTGGGCTCTTTTTCTCTCTCTCCTCGGCATCTTCCCTTATCAGCCGGCCGTTGATGTTGACGGACAGCTGTCAGGTGGGTTTACGATGATGATGTAAAGACAGGCATGTTGAACACGGGGACGCTGCTGGCGGGAAGCTGCATTAATTGGTGATAAATGAAAGCTTATTGGTGGCAGAAACGTGAGTGGAAGGCCTCGGGGAGGCTCTCTCACACCAGCGCTGATTAAACACTCATTAGGGAAGATCCACAGCTTGAGTTGGCGGTAAATTGCGCCCAGATCTGTCACTAAGCGACACGTCAAAGAGCCGCAATCATTAGTTATCTCGAGGGGAGGTGGGTGGACAAGGGGTTTGTCCTCTTAATTAGATGAAGTGATAAATAAAATGTAAAGTGGCATTTCCCACTCATCGCACATGAGAAAAAAAATTTGATTTGTGATTTTCGTTAGTGGTCTTTGCTAAAGCATCGCTATCGCTATTCTTCATTCATGGGCTTAGAGGTGTTGAACCTTGAGGTTTAACTTAACCTTGTATCGTAAGTCACTTTGGATTAAAGCGTTTGCTAAATGCATAAATTTAAGCTTGTCCATTTGTGTAACAGACATGAACTCGTGTAACTCGAACACCTATAGCGTCGGAGTCTGTAAGTGTGCTCGTATCAAATATTTACTTGTATCTCAAGGCAGAAATTTGCTCGAAGGCTTGCTCGTATGTTGGGATGCTCATATCTCAAGGTATTACTGTATTAGACTTCCCCTCACTCTGAATCTTTTAAATGTAAATCTTTTAAATGCCTTTTCAGAAATACATTTTTAAACAACATTTTTATGATAGATTATAACAAGCTTAATCAAGGCAAAACTGAAACTGCTCACTTTCATCTCATTCGACATGAATCGTTTCACTCTTTAGTTGCAGTGTAACATCTGGTTGCTAAACTATTATTTATTATGTAAAGAAGGCGTTCTCTCCTCTCCCAATATCCACATAGCAACATCCTGACAATTGCCCACATCTTGGCATCAAGAGTTTTGCTCTCTTCAGAACATTACATTTCATCTCTGTTGTTCTGAATTCTACATTCTCTGAAAACAGTGTTTGAGACCCAAAAATGAACCTTTCACGCAAACATGAAAATGCTGCCATCATTTACATGCGTTTCCCACCGGGTCTGGCATCATGTAACAAACATGTGAGAACCAATGGCATGTCAAACTTGTTGTGATGTACCTTGGAATGCACTGTAGCTCACATTTTATCTTACTTTCGTGGTGCTGTTTCTATTCTGAATCTTGGCAGTGTGAAAGAGCAGCTTGGGTGTCTCGTCTTGTGTTACATAGGTGAAAAAAGTCACACAGATTTTGAAGAACATGGTTGAGTAAATGGTGACAGAACTTTCTTTTTTGGGTGAATTATGCCACTTAGGCGAACCTAATATAACTTAGTTCACACTTGATTCGCATGTTTGGTTTGATTAAAACGAACCCTGGTGTGATTGTTCTGTTAGCGCGGTTCATTTGAGTAAGTGTGAATGCTACCATCCAAACAGATCAAAGATATGTAAACGATCCAAAAACAGTAAGATCAGACCCTAAAAAGGACAGACTGCATATACAGTAGAACCCCGACTTACGAAATTAATCCGTTCCGAGGTTGTTTTCGTATGTCGGTCAGGCTTTTACATGTAAATTGCCTAATCCGTTCCAAGCCCTACAAAAACACAATATTCAGCATGGGATGAAGCGCATCCCAGCTCCATACTTCTCAATAATCTTCCTCTTCGACTCAATGAAAAGCACCCTCTTCTTCCCTTTGACTTCAGCAACAATCTTCACATCCATGGTTACTGATTAGAAAAAAGTTTATGCTAACAGCAGAGGCTGGTGGGAGCGATGCTGACCAATAGGAGAGCAGGATTGTGAAAAGTGTTCCCCTTCTTACATGGACTATTCCAGCCATCCCTGTCATTCAGTGCGAAATGGACTATTCCAAACTTTCCCTCGGAGTTCAGGAAGTGTCGTGACAGAAGAGAGTGATGGTAAAAAATTTTACCTTTTTATTAAGGTAAAAGAGATCGGCTGAAGATTGTATATAGTTTATTGAGTGAAATACAGGGAATTAGTGCCAATCGTTGAGGTTTTATTGATCTATGCACCTTTAATAAATACCAGTTTTGGATCATTCCCTGAGTGAGACATCATTGTTCTGACCGGACAAACTGTAGTCTTCATCCGACCCGAACCAAAATCAGCGCGAATATCAAAACAAAACTCGGAAATCGGAAATTTCGTTTTTCGCATCTCGATCAGTTTTGTCGTAACTCGGGCTGAAAAAAACCTGAAATCTTTTATCGTATGTCGAACTTTTCGTACGTAGAGCGTTTCGTAAGTCGGGGTTCTACTGTATTATCGCATAACTTTTTTTATTCGTCATAGTTGCGATGTTGACAGGCGTCAGAACTGCGTCTTCTCCCCAGCAGATCTTTGTTTGTGTCTGACAGAGAGTTTCCTGCCGCTGTTTTGACTCCTTTACACATTTTTAAAGCTCTCCACGAGTTCTTAGCTGGTCAAAACACCATCATATGTAGCTACACACATATAACAAGTGCATTCTGCATTGTTTTAAATGTTCGGTAAGTTCCATTTCAAAATGCCCAATCAGGTTGTGAACGTATCCCTGTGGCTTTAGATTCGGTGTCTTTTGGTTCGGTGATAAAAATGCAAAACTGAATGTAAGGCGGACCAGGACAAATATTTGAATATGTTTTATTACATTTTTTTGGGACTAAGCGAACCGAACTACTAGTGCGAACACCCGCATGCCCTAACGCCTTTAAAGCCTGCTCTTCTAACCGCACTGTTAGAGATGACTGATCTACCGTCAAAAGCCATGATATTGGTCCATCTCTAATGAATGTGCTGTTGTGTGTGAGCGTCAGATTTTTCCTTATTATTTTTAAGGTTGCAGCAAAAGGATTATTTCAGTCATTGCATATCCGTGCCAATAGTTCTCTGACAGTATCAGCAGGTTTTTTTCTTTTCTTTTTTGTGATGGTTGCCAGGAGCGTGCATGCAGACGGACATGAACTTCGGCCAGCTATGTTCTCAGGAAACATGCTGTGCTGCATTTACCCAGCATGCCTGCAGCTCACCTCTACACCTTTGGGTTGCGGGGTGACCTGGCCGGCGGCTCAAAGCCTAATGAGTGCAGATGAGTGAGTTCTTTCAGGAGCGCACATGGCATAATGAGGGTGAGTCAGGCTGAACGGAGCAGGTTTGGATGGAAGTGCCCACAGTGTTGCATGACTCAAGGTGAGTCAGCTGGACTTATGGACTGTTTGACTTTGATCAAGAGGAGAATCATGTCACAGTGCTAGTTTGTTTTGGGTGGTTGCCAGGGTGTTGCTATGCAACTACTTTAATATTGAAACTTGCTTTCGAAGCTTGTTTGCTATTAAAAGCCTCTCTTCGAAAATTGCCTACCCTACTTTTAAGTATAATCAAATTGTTTTGGGTGATAATTGGATGATATTGGGGGTTGGGTCTTATTTTCATCAAAATTGGACTTTAGAACTCACAATTGCAAGAAAGCAATTCTGAATAATGAGAAAAAGTTGTGTAATTGTGACTTTTTGACTTTATGCTTTTTTGCTGTGGCTGTCAGATTGCTAAACTATTTTTAATTTTAATGTTAAATGTTTTAATTGTACTTTTGTTGTGAGCTAATGCATCAAAATTTAGTTCTGTGTACACAGAAAAAAACCTGTCTATGTCTATGTTGTCTCACAATTCTGCCTTTTTTTCCCCTTACAATTACATTTTGAGATGAATATTTCACAATTGGGAAAGAATTTTCTCCCAATAGCAAATTCATATCTACAAATGTAATTGTGGGGGGGGGGGGGGGGGGGGTCAGAAGTGATATAAAAAACAAATGTTAGCAATTTCCTTTAATATTGTTTCCCATGGTGACACTGAAATAATGTTGATGAGTTAAAGTGATGGAAAAACATGTTGCCCGGACTAATGGATCATATCTTTTTTTTTTTCTTCATTTGTTTTTTAGAGTGAAGTCTCAATGACACACGGGTCTCTAGATGTGACTCATATGAACATGGACTGATGACTCTTTACTGAATCAGTTACAGCTTTTAATAACTTCAGGTTATTATTACTTTTAGTGACGTTTTCTGCATATTAAATCAGTATTATTGCTAGCTGCTTGCTCAAATGACAATGGTTAGTTAATGCAGATTTGCAGTTTTTGCTTGTAGTAAGTGACATTTAAATGATACTATTAAAACGGTTTTAAATAGGTCATTGTCCCGCCTCCGTTCACCACATGTAGATAATGACATTGATTCTTAAATGGAGATCTGTCCAGCTCATCTGTGCAGAAAATCTGGATTAGTCCTTACATATTTTAAATTACAGTAGAATATATTTGTTATTTTCATGCGCATTTACTGGCAAAAGCCATTTTTTGCTATATACCGTCATTTAAATCAGTTGGATTGGTGCTATGTTTAAAAAACAGATCTGAAAAGGTCTGGCGTTATGGGCTTGTGGACTATCAAATACAATATTACAAAGCTTAAGCTGAGAAAACGTGATACTTTTGCATCCGAGAGGCAGTCGGAGAGTAGATTATTTTGTGTTTTGGGTCTTGTGTGTTGAACAGGACGGATGCATTGTGTTTTAGATGGGTGTTTGTACATCGGCACATTTTCACCAGATGAATATTCATGGTCCTCATCTGAACTCAATTCATTTATGCAGTTTATTACTCAACTGAACTACATTATAATATCTACGAGTTTACTGTGAATATGTTTGCATGTTTGATAAGTCCTATGCCTTTTTTTTTCCTTTCTTTTTTTAGCAACTCTTATTTCTCTTCTTGCTGTACATTGCAGTTTATCTGTGATGGACAGAATGCAACAAAATCTCGATATGTCTTGAAATATTTCTTGAAGATGGTGTATTAGTTCCAAAAGCTTTGATAGCAATGCTTTATAAAGTTTAGGGGCAATGATAAATGATGACAAAAATACCTATAAATAATAATATTCGATTGTTTTACCAGAAAAATAAAAAAGATATGTCGTTTACACACAAATTCTATAAATAGCCCATTTAAAAATACCTTATATTTTCTTTCTATACTTCTATATAAAATGTACTTTAAACTGTGTTGCAGCTGTGCAAATTTTTTCTGTTTAGTGGCCATTTTTGAATCGTTGCCTTTTTCTGTTTCCATGTTTTTATTGGAAATTAGGATTAAATGACATTCAAATGTACCTGAAGCACATGAAAAAATACAGTATATCGCAGGATTTGTCTGTATAGTTTGTGTTTTTGTAACTCTGAGATCCTTTAATCCTATCTGAGATGTCAGCGCCCCGCTGAGAATAATTGGTGTGTTTTCAGTTTAGTCACACTTCTGTTCTCTGGTAGGACTCTCTGGAGTCAGAGAGGTCTTACAGGTCTCCGTTCTCTCCAATTTGCCCTTATGAGTGTGAGTGCACAACACCCTCCGCCTAATTCACCTCCCGCTGCGCTCTGTCCTCATTTGTTTGTAACCAATTACAGCTTGAGAGAGTGAAAACAAACATACATCAGCTTGGGCGAGTCATGTGTGCATGTGCTAAAATTACCCATGAGGCCTCGAAATGAAAAGCAGCTGATGTCTGCGGTGTGCCAAATCTTCTGTGTGTGCAATGCAACACAATCACAGCACGCTCTGAAGACTGTTGAAGACGTGAACATTAGGTCATGATTGTTCGTGATTCAGTTTTCTAGTCCACTTCCTCACCTCCTCTAAGACTGGCCGAAGGCTATGATGGTGATGCTTTCTGAATGTATTGTGCATGTTCGTGCATTACGATTCTGTGTGGCGTGCGCCGCACCAGACTATGTTCACAATCACTGAGAGATACGTTATGAACTCAGCTGAAAAACAAAAATACATTATGTATACCAGTCATCTTACACCAAATAAAGACCAAATTTAGGGATTTTCTTTTTATTGGCTAATGCTACAGAGCTGGCTAATATAAGCATGTTTTTCATATGCTAATGCAATTCAATTTACATTTCAGCTGCACATTCACGTACATGCTGACATTTAAATATCCATTGACAGCTGCTGGAGATCTATGGAAATTGCATGCATTGATATAGTCAGAATTGTTCTGGTTGGTTGCTAGGGTGTTGCTATGCAGTTGTTAGGCTACTGAGGGTGGTTGCAAATGTGTTGCAATGCAGTTACTAAGGTATACCCAAAACAATTCCCATCTTCGACTTTTAAAAATTATTTGAAGCTTTGTGAATAACAGTGAAATTCAATCTACTAGTTTTTGCAGATTTGTGTCTATTCAGTCTATACCAGGGGTGGGCAAACTACGTGCGGCCCGTTGGGCTTTTTAATCTGGCCAGCTGAACTTGCCGAACCTGTATTAAACCTCCTTCATTTTACATTTCCCTGTAATGTCACTCTGTCGCGGTTGAAGGCGGCAGTGGCGCTGAAGCTGTGCTGGAGAGTAGGTGTGTGTCGCAAACCTCTACACCCCCCCTTTATAGCGTTAATTCCGTGCTAAAAAGTAACGAGCGCAAAACTGATGTTTGCGCGCGCGTAAATTACATCCGCGAGCGGAAAACAGAGCTACACGTACATACGGGTACCCGCGAGCTCATTTTAATCACTCGCGCGCACGTGACATTTAATTTGCGCACGCGCGAACATCCGCCCGCTCTCGACTGCTGTTTTTGCTCACGCGAGCGCTTTTATTTTTGTCAGTCGTGGGGCGGGGCATGCTCTTGTAATAGTAACATCAAACGTCATTGGTTAGTTCCCTTTTTTCCAGAGGTCAGTTGTGATTGGACGCCTGTGATAGTCAATCTAGAGCTGAGGCAAATATATGATTCAGTCACATTGCCTATTATGGTTTTTCTGTCGATTAAATTGTATTAATATTGTTTTGTTGTAATTTCATGTGTCCCAGTCGAGTTATTTAAGACCAAACTATACTTTATACAGGTTTTCTAGGATTTCTTCACCCCGGCCCCTCAGTCAATTTTAAGAAACCAATGTGGCCCGCGAGACAAATAGTTTGCCCACCCCTGGTCTATACCTTCAGACTTCAGATGTTTTAGGATCTAGATAATGAGTTATTTGCACCTTTTGTGGTACTTGCAGTTCTGTTTTTTGTCATATTTGAACCTGACATTGTCCATTCATAGATAAAGTCTAGGTTGGGGATCAAAAATCAACTCCATTTCTGGAATCGGATACTTAAGGTCAGGAAACGGATAATTGTTATAAAATGAAAATTTCAGTTCCGCTCAGTGCGCATTTTATTATGATTTTAAACCATTCAAGCGCAAAGAGATGCGAAAGAGAGCTCAAATCAGAACATTTGAAAAAGAAAAGGGGTGTGTAACAGTTTAGTGGATCTGTGCATTCAGTCTTAAAGTGACGGCAGCCTAATTAAGCCTAATGTTAATCAAAGAACAAAAGAAAATCACTCACTGATCTTGACTAAATAACTTCTGTAATTGTAATAAGGTTTAATTATAAATGATTATATATTATAAATAATAATATAATATATATTATAATAAAATATATAATTGATAAAAAAAAAATATATATATATATATATATATATATATATATATATATATATATATATACATACATACAGCTCTGGAAAAAATTAAGAGACCACTGCAAAACTATCAATTTTTCTGGTTTCACTATTTATAGGTATGAGTTTGGGTAAAATTAACATTTTTGTTTTATTCTATAAACTACTGATAACATTTTTCCTAAATTCCAAATAAAAATATTGTAATTTAGAACATTTATTTGCCAAAAGCAACAACTGGTCAAAATAACAAAAAAGATGCAGTGTTGTCAGACCTTGAAAAATGGAAAGAAAATCAGTACACATTTATTTTTTAAACAACACAATACTAGTGTCTTAACTTAGGAAGAGTTCAGAAATCAATATTTGGTGGAATAACCCTGATTTTGAATCACAGGTTTCATGCGTCTCGGCATGCTCTCTGCCAGTCTTTCACATTGATGTTGGGTGACTCTATGCCACTCCTGGTGCAAACATTTACGCAGCTTGGATTTGTTTGATGGTTTGTGACCTTCCATCTTCCTCTTGATCACATTCCAGAGGTTTTCAATGGGGTTCAGGTCTGGAGATTGGGCTGGCCATGGCAGGGTCTTGATCTGGTGGCCCTCCATCCACACCTTGATTGACCTGGCTGTGTGGCATGGAGCATTGTCCTGCTGGAAACACCAGTCCTCAGAGTTGGGGAACATTGTCAGAGCAGAAGGAAGAAGTTTTCTTCCAGGACAACCTTGTGCGTGGTTTGATTCATGCGTCCTTCACAAAGTCAAATCTGCCTGATTCCAGCCTTGCTGCTGCACCCCCTGATCATCACCGATCCTCCACCAAATTTCACAGTGGGTGCGAGACACTGTGGCTTGTATGCCTCTCCAGGCCTCCGTCTAACCATTAGATAACCAGGTGTTGGACAACGCAGAAAATTGGACTCATCAGAGAAGATGACCTTATGCCAGTCTTGCAAAACCTTAGCCTGCCTCTTCTCTGCTTCTCATTGATGAAGAGCTTTTTTCTGGCTTTGCACGACATCAGCCCTGCCCCTAGGAGCCCGTTTCCAACAGTCTTCACCATGCACTTCTCCCCGGCTGCCTTATGCCATTCTTTTTGTAGGTCACTTGATGTCATCCTACGGTTTAGGTAATCCTAAACAGAGTCGTTTTCAACCTCTGCCGGTCTGTAGCTTTGTTGTCCTAAATGTCTGCTGCTTGACCTTGTTCTTATGAACCGCCTTCTTTGAAATTTTAAGGATGGAAGCAACCGGACGCTCACTGTATCCCTCTCCCAGTAAAGCCAGAATTTAACCCTTCTTTTCCTTTCTCAAAACTTTCCTTTTCAATTTTTTTGGCATGGTCAATAGTTTTTTTGATTCCAATTACTTTTGAGGTACTACTATCACTGTTTTTGCCAGCCAGCTGGTCCTCCTGCAAGAGAATAGTGATGACCACAGAAGTGTTTTTTTTTTATTCTTTTCCTTATTAAATAAGATTTGGTTCAGGAAATCACCTAATCAGCACCTCATTCAGTAGATTGAAGTGTGCCTGTGTTGGAATTCAACAGACATTGGAATGGAATGTCTTCCATACTTGTAGAGATGCTGATTTAAGAAAAAATATCAGTGGTCTCTTATTTTTTTCCAGAGCTGTGTATATATATATATATATATATATATATATATATATTTATTATTATTATTTATTTTTGTATCAATTTATCGATCCTAGGGAAAGCAAGAACTGATTACAATGTCGATGTGTTTGGACACTTTGGATTATTAAAACTTTTGTCTTGTCTGCCAAATGCAGAAATGTAAATGGAATAAGCTGAATTGGAATACCTAAAATTCAAACAATACCCAAGCCTATGGAGACACTGCTTAGTCTCTCCTTTTTGTAACGCTGATGAAAATGTATGGATTTGAAATGAGAAACAGTGAGTACATGAAAGAATGATCCTTTAATGCACAAAAATGTGTGTTAGTTCTATCACATCTCCGCATGTGCTTTAGAATGTGATCCCGTCGTCTGTGTTTAGCAGCGTTCTTACACCTCCATTCCCAGCTCATCCCTGTGCCTGTGATCAGAGAGGTGTTCATGTCAGAGCGTGACCGGAGATGCTCATCTTGTGCTCCAGAGGAAAAGCTTCTGTGTCCCTCTATTCAAGGGACAGTAATGGAGACTCCAGCTCTCCATTCTCATCCATCATTTATAGAGCACAAGCTGCTTTTCTGTGTTCCCAAGTAAACAGTATGTGCATCTTTAAACTGGGCTGTTGCTGCACATTTCATTCAAAGTCCAGTATAAAGGTGAAGTATTTAAGATTTTTAATCTTCTCTTGAACCAGTTTATTGTTCATTGACTGTTATTAGTTTACCATTCATGGGTTTATCTCCCCTAAAATCACTGAGAGATTCCCAGGCACCAGCAGAAGACTGAGAGCATCCGCACGGATCTGTCAATATCTTTCCAGCTCGTCCTATAGCGAGAGTGTGGCTAGTTTAGCAGAGAGTGTTTAGCTGGTGTGGGACCGTGACTGATGTGTTACATGGGAAAAGACATTCAGCTCTGGGAGGAGGAGTGCAAGAGGAAATTTGCTGCATTTGCTAATAATGAACACGTCAAAGTGAACGAGGCATTGTGATGTTCCCTACTTTGGACCCTTCACTTTAAATTTTTTTATTTGGCAGACGCTTTTATCCAAAGGGACTTGCATTGCATTCAAGAATCACATTGACATTCTAATCAGTTCTTGCTTTCCCTGGGAATCGAACCCATGACCATGGTGTTGCAAGCGCCACACTCAACTGTTTGTATACACACATAGCAACACAGCATACAAATATTACAAATATGTTGGGCTTTTTATTAAAAGTATTTTGCATTTGCCTGTTGATTCATGCCTTTACAAGCAACACATGAACGTGCCTATTTGGAAAATATGTTGTATTTTTGTAATTCTGTTAGTTCCACTAGTGACACGGACACTACATACTTAAAGGTCTGGAACAGGCAAATGGACACATCCACACTTTTATTCTTAATTTTCACACTTTATTCTTATACAGTAATACCTCTACATACGAGTATAATCCATTCCAGGGCGGAGCTCGTAACTCTAATTGTTTGTATCTCGAATCATGGTTTCCCATAAGAAATAATAGAAAACAAATTAATCCGTTCCAGATCCTTAACAATGGGAAAAAAATATGTTTTTTATTGGTATAGACACACAGACACACACACACAATTATAGTACATGTGTGATATCAAATAAAATGTGGTTTTAATTACCGTATTTTCCACACTATAAGGCGCACCCAAAAGACTAAAACAAATTAAAAAATCGTCTGTGCGCCTTATAGTCCAGGGTAGCCTTGTCTGTGGACTGAGTTCTAAAATCTATAACATTGTTTTTGTGTGATTTTGATAAGCGCTCAGCTTGATTGACTGTCGGACAATTTCACACTGACACAGGGACAGTAGGACGCTGGCAGTGATAAACCAATCACAGAACATTACATAACACCATATGCTTACCTCCACCATGGTGCTGTTGAGAGGAGAAACCTGATTGAGCTGAAATCTGACTCCCCGTCGCTCTGCGCTTCCTGTTGCATATTCCCTTATCAGTCGATATTGTTTTCACACAGCAAACACCCAGAGGTAAATTTAGTTTTGTTTTTGATATTCATCACACATTCAGCATAACATGGCAATAACTATAAAATGACTCGCTCAAAAAAATCTTAACAACGTATACTTATCGATACATATGTCTTAATGCTTCACAATCTTCTTTTTCGTTATTTTCGATCGATATAATGAGCAAGGAGTCGTAAAACCCATCTGAATGTGAGTTTCACCTGGAAAGCTCGTCTCTTTGCCGAGCTGTCAGTAAGGGACAGTGGGAAAAGTGCAATTTTCTTCTGGAGAAAGCTATTGGTAAAAGAAAGGTGACTTTGGACAGGCTATTCCCTTTTTGAAAAGACAGGTTTGAACGTTGTCCACTGTGTCCCTTTAATGAATGCCACTGGTCTCATGTCTACACACACTTAACAAAGCGGAAGTAGCAGAACTACTAAGCAGAAAACGAAAAGAACATGCACTTTCCCCACGGTCCCTTACTCACAGCTTGCAAAGAGCAAGCTTTCCCAGCGAGACTCACATTCACACGGGCTTTACGGCTCAGTGCTCGTTATATCCAGCGGAAAAAAACGAAAAGGAAGCTTATGAAACATTAAGACATATTTCCTTTTTGTAATAACGTTGTTGTTTTTTTGTGCGAGTCATTTTGGAGTTCTTACCATTTATCATTGAATGTGTGACAAATATCGAAAACAAAATTAACTTTACCCCGCTGAACGCGCACAGGTTGAGTACATTTAAATTAATACAAAGAAAATTAAATAATGTGTATAAAGGATGTGAGATGGACTGAAACTGTAAACTTCCTGAGCTTCGTCAGGATAAAAGATAAAGACGCCTGCAGAACTGTTTATTTCATAACATAATTCCTGACTCCCCGTCGTGTGCATTCATTAATCCTTAAGCATATTCCCTTATCAATCGACTTTTTTAACACAGTAAACACCCAGAAAAGAGAACAGAAGTTTTGAATACACTTAAATTAAATAATGAAATGTGTATAAAGGTGTCATCCAATGAGTGTGATGCAGAAGCTGGACTCGGAGAATAAATTCCTAACGCAAGAGCTTTATTCAAGGAAACACGAAAACCAAAATACCTGAAATACAACAGAAACTGGCACTTCTTAGCGGAAAGAAGGAACATCCACACTCATCACGCAACATGAACCTAGAAACGTTCATAACTGACAAAGATAAAGCAGCACAAACAGCTGAGGAGATTAGAGACAGATGCGCACACACATAGACACACACTTTCACACACAGAGGAGCTTAAAATACCTGGAAGATGCATAAAGGAACCTGGAAAATACAATTCAGGTCCTTCATGTATTTTCCAGGTTTCTTTATGTAGCTTCCAGGTGCCGCACACTGCCATGTGCGTCTGTTTTAACACGATACCAGGAAAACTGTTGATTTTTTTCACATGATGGGTGAGTGTTTGCATGTTCTGGATGTTTGATGTGTTGAAAAAAATATTGATTGATAAGCTATTATGCTCAAGGAAGCTTGTATTAATGAATGCACATGAGGGGGGAGTCAGTTGGTCAGAGGAGTCAGATTTCGGTTCAACACCTGCATGTTTGATGGTGAAATTGCCCAGCTCTTCAATTCATACACAGAAGATGATGACTTTGATGGATTGATTAAAACATAATGTGAGTGTATTGTTATATAGTAGAATAAAGTTCAATACAACTCACTGTTTTGCTTCCGTAACCTTTTTTTGTAGACCATATGTTTTAGCATGTGCCCTATAATACGGTGCGCCCTATATGTCCATTCTACAGAATTGGTGACAAAACAGAGTTGGAAACATCTTGACATTTTTTATTTTTCCCCCACAAATTTTGCAAGTATGCAAATTGTACAATATCCAAGGTATATATTTCTAGTAATTGTGCAGTTAGTTCTCAAATTGTATTTTCAGAAAATGCTGGAATATTTTCATACACCCCAAATTTGTCACTACCAAAACACATCAATATATCAAAAATTAAGCAGGCTTATAATGACCTATTAAGATTTTGTTCACATCAACCTTGTAAATATATTTTTTCTCTACTTTAAAATTTTTTTTTACAGGTTAAATCAATAAAAATGACAAATTTAATAATATTTTAAGAGTCATTTATGAGATTTGTTGTATTTTGATCCCAATCTTTCTTTGTAGAAGGCATAAAGTTTATCATACTGATTTCAAAGTTAAGGATTCATTAGGTTGAATATGCATTAAACTAAACACTATCATTATGTTTTTGTTGATAATTCAATATACTTTATTTTTGACTAAACTTTCCATGTTTTGGTAGTGACAGCACATTTTCGGTAGTGACAGTAATGTTTTGGTAGTGACCCCAATACTTAGTTTGCCATAGTTGAATCAGACATTCAACATTTTATGTTAATACAAATAACTAGTTATATTGCACATATGCAGTCAGCATGTACACTCGCCTAAAGGATTATTAGGAACACCATACTAATACTGTGTTTGACCCCCTTTCACCTTCAGAACTGCCTTAATTATACGTGCCATTGATTCAACAAGGTGGTGAAAGCATTCTTTTGAAATTTTGGCCCATACTGATAGTTATCAATGCATCTCGCAGTTGATTGAGATTTGTGGGATGCACATCCAGGGCACAAAGCTCCCGTTCCACCACATCCCAAAGATGCTCTATTGGGTTGAGATCTGGTGACTGTGGGGCCATTTTAGTGCAGTGAACTCATTTTCATGTTCAAGAAACCAATTTGAACTGATTCAAGCTTTGTGACATGGTGCATTATACTGCTGGAAGCTGGTACATGGGGGTCATAAAGGGATGGACATGGTCAAAAACAATGCTCAAGCAGGTCATGGCATTTAAACGATGCCCAATTGGCACTAAAGGGCCTAAAGTGTGCCAAGAAAACATCCCCCACACCATCACACCACCACCACCAGCCTGCACAGTGGTAACAAGGCATGATGGATCCATGTTCTCATTCTGTTTACGCCAAATTCTGACTCTACCATCTGAATGTCTCAACAGAAATCGAGACTCATCAGACCAGGCAACATTTTTCCAGTCTTCAACTGTCCAATTTTGATGAGCTCATGCAAATTGTAGCCTCTTTTTCCTATTTGTAGTGGAGATGAGTGGTACCCAGTGGGGTGTTCTGCTGTTGTAGCCCATCCGCCTCAAGGTTGTGCGTGTTGTTGCTTCACAAATGCTTTGCTGCAAACCTCAGTTGTAACGAGTGGTTATTTCAGTCAAAGTTGCTCTTCTATCAGCTTGAATCAGTCGGCCCATGACCTCTGACCTCTAGCATCAACAAGGCATTTTCGCCCACAGGACTGCCACATACTGGACGTTTTTCCCTTTTCACAGCATTCTTTGTAAACCCTAGAAATTGTTGTGCGTGAAAATCCCAGTAACTGAGCAGATTGTGAAATACTCAGACCGGCCCGTCTGGCAGCAACAACCATGCCACACTCAAAATTGCTTAAATCTTTCTTTCCCATTCTGACATTCAGTTTGGAGTTCAGGAGATTGTCTTGAGCCCTAAATGCATTGAAGCAACTGCCATGTTTATTAGATTGATTAGAAAATTGCATTAATGAGAAATTGAACAGGTGTTCCTAATAATCCTTTAGGTGAGTGTATAACATATTCATTCAGATAATTATCCAGAACCACACAGAGACACTCTCTGTCTCTCTCTTGTAGTCTTTCTAGGCATTAATATCATCGAAATTAACATTATTGACAACAACCTAACAATCCAACGCTATCATCCTATCTATAACCCCTCCTGTTCGAATCGCCCGCTCCAAGCAGGACTCAAACCCTGGTCCGCTGGTATGAGAGTGTTTGAGTTACAACTTTTATTCCTGTTAAATAGTTGATTAAACTTTAAAAGCTGAATTTGTCATACAAAACATAAGTTGGATTTTTTACAGTGTACACATTTTTTGTTTATTACGGATTAATAAAGCATTATGTGTTCCCTTTTGTCACTACCAAAACAATGATGTCACAACCGAAACTTCAAGACATGTTTCGGTCGTGACTGTTTTGGTAGTGACAATTTTAGATAATTTTGAGCCTAGCTCGAAGATGCAAATCAGCACATGGTTAGCAATCACTGGTCAGAACAGTGGTACACATATAAAAACTACATTTTATGGAATAACATCCAAAAAAGTTTTCTTAATAGCAGAAAAAATGTGTTTGGTAGTGACATTCCTTAAAGTTACACACAGATTTTCAGACTTTAGAACACATTTACCTCAAAATGATGGGATCAATCTACTCACCATATAGCATATGAGAGAGAGGGACATAGGAATATTTCCTGATCAAAAATTTAGGGCTGTGGTTAAAATCAGTCTCACCCAATGGACTAAAACATTCAGTGTTTTGGTAGTGACATGAAAATATGGGACATGTTTTTTTTACATAAAGATTCATGATTTAAAAATAAAATAAAAAATCTAAAATTTTTTCAACTTCATTTTTTAAAACAAAACAAAAAGATGCGTTTAAAAACAAGACAGGAAAAAATTGCAAAAAATATTTAAATATCATTTTCACAAGTTGAAATTTACATGTAAGGGTTTGGGACAGCCACCTCCTAATTGAAAGTACCCAATACATGATGATATTATAAATATAAAGCTTTTAAATATTTAAAATATTATTGTGCGTTTCAATAAATAATTTAAAGATCTTAGTAAACATCTAAGATTTGAATATTTAAATGCTTGTCAAATGTGTTTTTTGGATGGGGGACACCAAATGTCACCAATTCTGTAGAATGGCCCATATATGGACTAAGTACAAAAATAGGCACATAATTGAGCCCGCGTCTTATAATCCGGTGCGCCTTATGGTGCGGGAAATACGGTATGCGTGTTTACAGACAGTAGCGGCAGGTGTGGAGGAGAGAGGGAGGGGGTTGGTATGCAGACACTTGATTCCGTATCGTAACATACACGAACACTATATAATTTAAATTAACATAGCTTACATATTTTTTTAACTTTTCTATTTATTTTGTTTAGATTTTTTTTTATTTGTATTCTTTACTTTTGATCACTTTTCGTACCTTTTTCGTTTAGTAAAAACTGTAATTTGAATTGTTGAATAGCGGGAACTAAGCATAACTGAACTTAGCTTTCGTTTTTTTTTTCTATTTTCTATTATTGTTTAGATTTTTTTCGATTTGTATTCTTTACTTTCACTTTTCTTACCTTTTTTTCGCCTGACTATCCTCACTTTCACTTGACGCAGAGCTTTTAACGAAATATCTATCGAGGCACATCTGCTTCTCCTTTATCCACAACAACAGAAGCCTCTCCATCTCATCATTTATATTCGAACATACCTTCGATATAATCGTCACGCTCTTTGAAGGATTTACGTTCTTTGATAACATCCTTCTGCTTTAGGATGGTACATATCGTGGATGTACTACGATCATAAGTGCGTGCTGGATCACTCACACGGACACACACTCATATTTATCCACAATTTCTGCTTCATTTCCATGGTCATCATGCGTTTCTTCTTCTCACAACTATCCATACTACTCACTTTCGTAGAATTTATCGCTATTGTTAAGAATACTGCACAAATTAGAGAGAAAATCAGCTATTCGCGGGCGACGCGTACAGAAGTCAGCGAACACGTGAAGTGAACGAGCATCGGCATCAGTACGTGTGCTCGTATCTCGGATATTTCTATCTAGAAGCAAAAATATGCCGGAAGGCTTGCTCGTATCTTGGAATACTCGTATGTAGAGACTCTCGTATCTCGAGGTATTACTGTACTTAATTTAATAATAATAAAATCTATTATTAAATTATAAAAACAAAACATAGAAATGATTGCTATATTTATGGTTATAACTGGGGTGATTGATGAGAGTGAGGCAGGGATCAACGTAAAACTATATTTATTCAACAAAAACACTTGTGCAAGGCAAGGACACTTGAAACTAGGAAACATGAAGATAGGAGCATCATGGAAACGTTTACAATTGACAAAGACAAGGGAGAACATGAGGGTGTAAAACACAGGATAATGGGGAACACCTGACGAGACTAACAAGGGGAGTGTCTGATGTGACAGCTGACGGAAACAATGGATCACACAGGAAGTAACGAGACATGACTGTGATAATGGTACTAAAAATCTAAGAATAATATTTTATTAATGTCATGTTAACTGAACAACAGTTAAAGTACATTACTAATATTCATGGCTCAAATGTTAAACCATAGAGCTTTTGTTTTGGTGGAAAACTGCAGAGTGATCCTAAAACATATTTATAAAGTATACAAATAAATATTAAAATTTCTGAAAGAATTGCCGTTTTATTTTTTCAATTGTATGTTTTAAGCGGCTTCAACTGCGTTTGAGGACATGATATTTTTTTTTATTGAAACTGCATTTAAAAGTTATATGATGCTTTGAAATTTCAACTGTTCCTTTTGCAGAGTTTTATATTATTCCCACATATTCAACACACAAAAAAAAACTTGCTCTGTGTTCTGTGCAAGACTAACTGAGCTTGTGTATTGTTGCTCTGATTGCTTCTATTGCGCAACTCATTTGTAATTTGATTTTTCTATAAAAGTGTCTGTTAACTGATTAAATGTAATTGTTTATAGCTAGCAATCTGAATAGCAACTCAATGTAAATGGCTTCTACATCATTATGCCGGAACTGTTCGAATATAGAAATCTTGCAGTGCATTGACCAATCATTCCCGTTGTGTGCTTGCATAGAGTAGTCTTGTTGTTTCCTATGGGCGTTTATATATTTGATTCAGCTCTTAATTGTGAATTGGGGATGCATAAATAGAGCAGTTTATCCATTGCTAAAGGCTGTGCACCTGTCATCCATGTAGTCGGCGTGGGCCTGAACGGACTGTTCGCATGTGCCGTCCCCTCGGGGCCTTAAACAAACCCTGGAGCGGGAGCATTTGGTGGGGTTGCCGGTTCACAGACCCGCGGCCCGCTGAGCTTCAGACATTTCACACACAGCGCTGATGGCACTTGCTGATACGGCTTTCCCTCCGTCCCTTGAGGTGAAACGACCTCTGTGCCCTGCAACATGAAATTGCAACCCTGCCAGAAAAGGAGAGAGGTCGTGGCAAGGGCTACGGGGCTTATGGGAATGGAGGAGTCGCGGGATATCTTAAGGAAAAGGATTTTTTTGTTATTCTAGCAAACAGAACAGGCTGCGCTCGCTTTTCTTTGTGAAAATACAGACGCTTGGAACAGGCGCTGAAAAACATTTGCTGCAGGATTTACTTTTCACTCATAAATTTCACGAGGGTTACAAAGGAGAAATTGACTCACAGACCTGAAATAGTAATATTCAAAGATAATCTGTTTTACAACTTAAAGGAATATTTTTTACAGTGTGGCTGCATTTGTCTTTATTGTTAGATTCTTTATAACTGACTCTGCGCCAAAATACTTTAGTTTTATTGTATAAGGTCATTGATTTATATGAGCTCCGCTGTCCTGCACAGAGGCATAAACACACTAATACGATTCCCCTTGAGTCTGTTTATTATTTCTGCTGTGGGCGGCTCAGATGCTCTGATATAAAGCAGATTGGACGTTTCAAATGAAACTTTATCTCCATGTGTCCTTCAATGACTTCAGTGGTGGTCATTTCTGTTCTGCGCTGCGTTTTAAACTCTTCAGCTTGAAGGCCATTTTGTTGTTTTGTTAAAAATCTTTTGAAATGTTGGTATTGTTTGTGCAATTTGATCAAACAGGATTGAATGTTTTAGTGACACAAATCATTTAACACCATTAAACGTCTCGTAATTAAATCAGTTAAATTCATTCATAAATGATGTCACTTCCTGGAGGATCATGTTGTAATGGAATATTTTGGTTACAGATAATATGTTTTGTGTTTGGTAATATGTTGTCCAATACAGTGTATAGAAAGACGCCCTAGTTTAGTCAATGAAACAAATGATTTTCATGCTCCATGGTGGTTGAATTGATAATCACGATTATTAAATTATAATTATATTACAAATTATAATCACAATGATTGTTGAAAACATCTCGCTCATACACATGGTTTATTTTTCCTCTTCTAATTTTCTGATTATTATAGGCTTAGGCTAGTTATCATATAAATGAACACACTTTCTACGTTATGAAAACTGGTAAAACTAAACATTTCACTTAAAATCGGAAACAGTGAAATTGCTAATAGTAATTTGCTTTATTTATGTTCCTTTTGTATAACGGCGGCTTTTGCTCCTGGGCATGAATCTATCATAAAGCTAGACCATAATAATCACTGTGGGAATACTTTAAACAAAGGCAGAATAAAATGATGCTTTGTTCGCTCTGTAAAACCTCAAAACAACGAGCCGGCTGTGAGTGTTACAGTGAGTTCTGGGAGTCGTTGTTGCGTGTTTCGGTCAAGAACTCATCGACGTCTCCCAGAAGCTGAAGCTCTCAGCTAGTGTCCTAATGTGACAGATAATAATGGTCGTGTTAATCTCTAATGGTGCAGATGAAACTTTCAATTGAAATTTAGTCTGGCAACAATGCTTTCAGTGCGTCTGCCAGTGTTGAAGTAGAAGTTGTTTCTGCACATGTAGAGTTTCAAAATAAACGCATAGATTTACATTGATACTGCGTATGTGTATGAGAGTGTGTGTATACCTTTTGCAGAGAAATACAATGAATTTGAAGGAAAAGCAAGGCTGATAAAAAGTGAGAGAGCCATCGAAGCAGAGGGAATGAGAAGGAATAGATGGAATAACTAAACTAAAAATGTAAAATACTTCCTGCGTTCATATATTTCATATACTCTCTCTCTCTCTCTCTCTCTCTATATATATATATATATATATATATATGTCATATATTTCATAATAAAATTATAAATACTCTTTCTGAAATACAATTAATATTGTCATCATTCATAGTTTTCATGTTAAAATGACTGAATTGAATTGAATTATTATTGTTTGTTATCTTTCTCAGGAAGAGGTAAAGCTAGATTTATGCAAGATTTCTCTCATAGAAACCGTAACCGTCTGCACGCCCAACATGCTCTTACCGTTAGCATTATAAACATGACTGTCAAGCATATGAGGGACTTGAGCCCCTTTAAACGACATGTTTCAGGGTTTTTTTTGCTTTGTATTAGGCAGTATTTATGTTGAACTTTGCTTGCTATTTTTTGCACGCGTTAGGCAGATTTTATGTGACGCTCTAAAATGGTGTTTGTGTTTTAATTCTGGCACTTTATTTAACCTAAGTTGAACCGTTTAAAAAAGAAATTATTTAATAAAAGTTTAAAATTCAAATGCTAGAAGTTGTACTTTTTTATTTAAAAGGCAGCCGAAGGATTAATCCACAAAAACTAAAAACTAAAAACAGCATTAGATTAATCACTAGATTAGTCGACTAATCGGAAAATAATCGTCAGATTAATCGACACAAAATAACCGATAGCTGCAGCTCAACTGAGAAGGTTTGGTGGTAAATTTAACCGCAGCAAACGGCACAAGCGGTTCGTTGTGACAGAACACACACTGACTGAATGACACTCTATAAGAAGAATATGTCAAGTTTAAGTAAATCACTGGAGATTTTTGCATCTGGTAAAAACAGTTTGTAATATTTTGTCTCCTTAAAAAAAAAAAAACCTAAATAATAATAAAATAAAAGTAACTGAAAAATACACAAAATCCTCTATTTTAAGTAAACTCTGGCAAGTGTGCATGTGTGCAAAATATTCCAGATCGCACTTGAAATCGATTGCACCGCGGTCCTGATGAACACGGCGAACAAGAGCTTAAATGCACTGAGATGGCAGGATGTACGGCCTGTTGACATTTAGCTGCTCAGTGCATCATGTGGACGCATCCTTCCAGAAACATTGATTTGACATGAAGATCAGTGAAGGAAAGATGAGACCTTTCCATAAACCACTACTTGAAAACTCTTTACACTTAACTCTCTGATTCAAGACTCGCTTCCTAATCTAGTTGTCAAATAAACTATACTATACTTTGACAAATTAATCTTTTTTTTTAATCTTCTCTCTTCTGTAAATTGCTTTGGATAAATGCATATGCCAAATACCAAGTGCAGTTAATCTGTTATGATCGTCTGACCTCTACAGACCAGCATAGTTTATTTATCAGGGTTGACCGAGGATGGGCGGTCATGTGTTAATGAGCTCATTATTATGATCACTGTCAAACAAACAATTCTTTGCAGGAGAAAAATGTGCCAGATACGTAAAGTGATCAGAACAATCTCTGTATCAGGGTATAAGTATGAGATCCTTTTTACAGTTATCGTATTTTCCTGCATATAACCCGCAGACGCAGATAATCTGCACCCGCATAGAGCCCGCGGGTTTTGTGTAAAAAATTGTTGGCATAACCCACACCCTTATACAACCCGCACCCATAGTATGATGAACTTTTTTGTCTAAGTTCACATTTTGAATTTCGAATGTTGCTCGCATGACATCAATTATCATAACTGTTCAGCTCGGTACACAGTGCTTGTGCACGAAATTCAAACAATAAGAAAACAAACAAGTCAGAATCAGAAGAAAAAGAAAAAACAGTCTCTCCCGCTGTGCAGCAGCACGTCCCTTAAGAAGCGATTCTACAGGTGTTGATCATCAGATGAGATGAGAAGAGCCCGCCCTCATGCAGCACAGCCAATCACGTCTTCTTGCATGATTGACAGGTCAGACAGCCTATCAGCGCCAGCTCTCAGAGGGATAGTACAAGCGCCAGAGACAACAACCCTCGCAAGAAAGAAAATACTGCCAAAAAAACCCTTATGTCCTTAGGGACATAACAAATATATTGAAATATTATTACGTGTAAAAAAAATTGCGATAAAGCCCACACCCTTATATAACCCGCACCCCTCCTACGGCATTTGTAAAATCTGGTATAACCTGCGGGTTATATGCGGGAAAATACGGTAATGTGACAGTCTAGTCTAACGTTATTGTCAGAAAGCCTTATGCTGTTGTGGAATCTGATGAATATTGAATGTGGTAATTGAAGCAGAACATGTTTGTTGTTTTGGTTTTGTGTACTAATGTAATAAAAATGTACTGTTGTATTGCCGTCATCTCATTTAGAGTGTCTTTTCCCCCACAGTTAAAAAAAAATGAGATGGCTATGGGGAAATATAGCCCACATAAAAACCTTAGTAGCATCAAAGGAGTTATATAAACCCACCCGCTCACTCTTAAGCGCTTCTATCAGGGCCCAAAAAAGAAGTACTTAACGGCCCGAGTGTTGACGCAGAAACCCTAAAGAATATTCATGTTAACACTCAAGGTCAAATAGCTCCCATGTGCCCTATTAAAAGTGCTCAAGTTGCCCAGAAGCCTGAGCTGAGGTTTATTATTCACTGGGCAGTTAATTTTTTATGGCATTCGCTCTATATATTGGCTGGGAGAACATGTATTTCATGGAAATTAATTACACTAATCACGAATCTGCAGCCAGATTCAGAGCATATCAGGAGAGTCAGCATCTTTACAGCAAGACACAATTGTCTTCTTCTGCAAATGCGTAATTACACAACCGTCATTATGTCCCGTTACTTTGATCACGTGTTCATAGCATAAAAATAACAAACATTATTATAAGTCATTATTGTGCAGTCTATTTAATGTTAATCTCTTATAATGAACCGTTCTGAAGCAGCTGATTTAAATATGTTTACAGTGATTCCTCGTTTATAACGGTTAATGTGGACCAAAAATCCGCAAAGTAGGATCAGCCAATCAGCTCGCGGGATACTTCCACTCGTGCTCTCATTGGTCGATCTCGCGCCGGGAACCAATCACGTGTCTTGTCTGAATGTCGTGGGTGTGTACAAACTCTCTGAGAGAGTTTTCTCTTTTTGTCTGGCATCCTGGGAAACCGTTTCTCTCGCATCACGATGAAGCAACGCTGCTTTCCGCAATACGGCTGCCGATATGGCGGTAATTTAAAAAAAAAAATTGTTGAATATTTTTGAAAAATCTTCTATGCACTGAGGCCGCGAAACTTGAACCGCGAAGTGGCGAGGGATTACTGTATAGAGGTTTGATAATTCATTATTCTGTCTTAATTTATAATTCTATGAGCTTGTTCAGATTGATCAAAATCATCTGACCTCTCAGTAATACTCAATTTCAGGGCTTTTATTTTGTTTTTGTAATTCGCAGTATGTGAACAAAGATCAATATAACTTTAGTTTCTATTAGACAAACTTTTTGTTGTGAAAAATAGCTTAACATTTAGAAACTGAGTTATTGAAACTTGTTAAACATTATTTGAATGAGATCCTATCTTGTAATTGTTTTTTACAATGTGAGTTTTCAACATTGATAATAATAAATATTTCTTGAGCAGCAAATCATCATATTACAATCATTTGTTAAGGATCATGTGACACTGAAGATTCCAACCAGTATGTAACCAATATTTCAAAATATTTATATAAATGACAGTTCTTTTAAATTGTAAGCTTCTCAATATTCCTGCAGTCTGAAAAGATAAATGTTTAAAAAATCTTAGGAACCCCAAACTATATACATGCATGCATCAGTATATTTGTATAATATAGTAACAAAAGCAGTAAGTCGACAGAAACAGTCTTTGACTTCTGTCTGTTCTCTTTAAGTGGGTCCCGATCTGCGTTTCCGCTTGTTTTGCTGTATCTCTCTGTCCCGCTCGAGCGGTTGCGCTCGGATGGTTTGAGGTTGGCCCCAAGAATCTTCTTCCTTCTTCCGACTCTGACGTGCTGTCACAATGATGAACGCTCACTGAAAAGCCATCACATCCGATTTGTTTCTCCTCTTACCTTTTGTTTTCCCCTCCAAAAAAAGCAGATTTTGTTTTTCAGTGAATCGCAAACCACTGAGAGCATCCCAGTGGAAGCGGTGATAATTACACAGCTGTGGCCTCAGCATACTTTCTGTGTGCCGATCACAAGGTAACGCTCCCTCAGGACGCACGCAGCATGCTCTATTTTCTCCTATGACGAACAAACATTTTTCCATTTGAATCTCTATCACGTATCATTTTAAATTTGAGGTCTGTTGTACGGTTTTATTTTGACGTTACACATTGAGAAACTATAGTACAAAGGCAGTTAATTTAGCATGCATTGGGAACAAAAGCCTTCATTGTCTGTACTCAGACTGTTCCAGACGTCCTGAAAGACAATTCTGGTGTTTTGTACTTTCTCGCTCATTCTGTGGCGTGAAAGGGATCATCTGTTTCAGTAGCTTGTCTTGTTTTTCCTTTCATTTTTCCGTCTCTGAACACAGTTTTGTCATGTTCGGCATAAACAACTTGAGGCATCTTCATCAGACCGTGAATGATGCTTGTTTAGCACCATGTTATACTGATAAAATAATCAGTTTTGGATCCACATTAATAGGGACTTTCACACCGTTTTCATATTTCCTATAACTAATGGTGCAAGTACCCACTTTTTGGTGTGTTTGCAACGCAGGTACTGGGAGCTAGTTCTAGTAACACCTTGTGCGGAAACTAAATTAGCTCCTACTTTAGAGTTGGATCTAACCAACACAATAGGAACTACCAGTGACGTAAGTGTACGTTAATTGGCCGAAAACTTGCCTTATGAAACACTAGCACCCACCATTTTTAAAAAGTTTAAAGTTTAAAAACACAATTTACATATACATAAATTAAATATTGCATCTCCTCTATAAATGTAAGGTCTAGGTCATGATTCCTTGATTAATTCTGTGAAAATGGTCAATATCACTGTCGGTGGCGGGCAACTTTTTAATAAAATACTAGCGGGGGAAGGGTTAACGGTGTTGTTCCATAAAACCATATGATTACTTGCTTTTGACTCTTTATTTGAACCAAATAGTATTGCCTCGTTGTATTTTAAATCATTTTAAAGACTGAGGTATTTGCTTAGGTCTGTTTTATTGGTGGCAAAAAACAAATTCAGATTACTCGATTAATCGTCAAAATAATCAACAGATTACTCAGTTACCGAAATAATCATTAGTCACATCCCTCAGGTTTTTAAAAAAAAATTATTATTATTGCCACAATGATATTTACTTTTAACATCTCATTTGTGAAGAGTAGTTCTTGAATTTGAGGCTTTTTGGATGTTTTTTGCTTCCCTTCCCTCTTTGTTTGTGGTTAAGGGCAGAAATCTTTGCGTTTGCTTGTTGGTGCTCTGGTTTGTGTCGTCCTTTATTTTTGAGGTCACTTGATTTAGTCCACCCACAACACTCCTAAGTTGCCATTAAAGTTTCACTATTTAACCAAGATCAAACTAAAATCCGATATTTTTAACCTTGTGTGTCCTGGGATTGGACTGATTCAGCATTCATCTCGAACTGTTAGAGTTCTGCTGTGAATCTGGTTTTCTGTTCCCAAATACACATTGAGCATTTCTTATTAGAAAATGAGAAATGAGAGGAAACTGGCTGACAAGGATGTTATTAAACT
This sequence comes from Rhodeus uyekii, assembly GCA_037043235.1. NCBI lineage: Eukaryota > Metazoa > Chordata > Actinopteri > Cypriniformes > Acheilognathidae > Rhodeus > Rhodeus uyekii. The sequence continues at coordinate 3,040,114 of JAWRVZ010000057.1, forward strand.
GCTCTTCAGGAAGCAGCCATCAAAAATATCCTCGACTTGCTTCTAAACCCAGCAGACAGTAAGTCTGAGGCCTTGCGTGTGGTTTCACTGGGGTGATTTTCTGTGTTTGTGATTATTCTCTAAAGCTGAAAGCTAATATCCCTGAACAGAAGAGGAATATTCTCTCAGTATGAGGGGAGGCATAAATCTTATCAAAGTTGTCTCTCCTCTCCCATGAGCTTTCATCAGCTTCTCTGTTTGCTTAGCCAACTCTCCACCTCAAGAATAGAAGTACCACTTGGATTTAAAAATGAAAATGGTGATAAATGGATAAATCTTTGACAAAAGGTCTATTTTATATATTAGGGCAACAAGTTGAGAATAACCAACTGTAAGTTATAAGTTAAACTACTGATCTATTACTTGGCAAAATAATTTTCTTCTTCATAATAATAGTTATTATGATTATATAAAAATAGATAATCATATATGTTATGTATAAATATATACTGTATATATATATATATATATATATATATATATATATATATATACAGTATATATTTATACATAACATATATGATTATCTATTTTTATATAATCATTATATATATATTATAAAAAATAATATATATATATGTGTGTTTTTATCTTATTTTTAGTTGTAGTATAATTGTAGCACATCTTAATCTTATAAATAATAATATTATTAAAATATTTATTATACTGAACTGTGCAAAAGTCTAAGGCATGTTAGTATTTTCTTCAAAAAATGTGTGAAAATACGAATGTGCCTAATACTTTTCCGCAGTTAAATAATATATATATTTTAATATACTGTGTACATGTTATTTACCATAATCCGCACCCTCAAATATCCCGCACCCATGATGAATTTTTTTGTGCAAGTTCACGATTCGAATTTTGAATGTTGCTCGCATGTTGTCAATTATCATAACTGTTCAGGCTCGGTAAACCGTGCTTGTGCACGAAATTCAAACAATAAGAAAACAAACAAGTCAGAATCAGGAGAAAAAGATAGAGCAACCTCTCCCCCTGGAAGCGTGTTGATCGAGAAGAGCACGCTATCATGGCAGCACAGCCAATCACGTCTTCTTGTATGATTGACAGGTCAGGCAGCCTATCAGCGCCAGCTGTCAGATTGATAGACAGCCAATCACGTCTTCTTGCATAATTGACAGGAGAGACAGCCTATCAGCACCAGCTGTTAGACTGACAGTACAGAGGCCAGACAACACGTGCAAGAAAGAAAAACAGAAAGAAAATACCGCAATTTTTTTTTAATATTGAAATATTATTACGTGTAAAAAAATTGGTGATATAGCCCGCACCCCCCCTGCGGGGTTTGTAAAATCTGGTATAACCCGCGGGATATATGCGGAAAAATACGGTATATGCTCTATTTTTTGAGCCATGGTAATGTTGTTAAATAATATTTTGGTTATAATAAGATTTTATTGTTATTGTGATTAAATATAACCTATTAAAGGAGCATTTATGTCTTATCATTCTGCTTCAGTGAAATGCGTATGCAGTTTGTATTGCTTTCTTTAATAATCTGCTGCAAAAACTCTTCTCTGTTTCTGCTGCTCTGTTCTTGGACACGTCTGTGACTCTGAGGAGAGTTTTATGATTCATCCTCTGAACAACAAATTACACTGGAACAGAAAAATAAAAAGGTATTGGAAATGTGAGGAACAGCTATGAGGTGAGAGGGATGGTGTGAGACGAGAGGAAGTAAACGGACAAGAGGAAGATAAATGGAGCGCAGCTGGGTAATTGAGATATCAATCTGCCCGGCGGTGCGGCTCTTATTGAAGATGGGATTGGGATACGGAGACACTCATTAAATAAGGAGAGACCCAGCAGAGCTTTTACCAGAGAGAAAGAGACTGGTCTGACTGAAGTGTGATTCAGATTTCCTCTGTTTTAATTGTGTGATTTGGATCTTACAGAGTCAAAACTTGTTTCTATGTTAAATGTCATTAATTACTCACCCTCACCCTGAACTTTTGTTAATCTCAGAACATAAATGCAGATCTTTTTTAGTGATTTCTGCATTCTCTACTAACAGCTTGTGACTGGAAAATGAATCCAGATCTATGGAGTGGTTTAGTCCAAAATATCTGAAGAGACACAAACGTTTTCATATGATGAACAAGCTTTTATACTAGGGATGTGCTTTTCGACTAATTTGTTAGTCGTTAAAACGAAAATTTTGTAACCGACTAGTCTAAAAATAATGCCCCTAGATTACAAGTAAGATTAAAACGTCATTTGAACAATAAAATCTTGTGTGTTTTTTTCTCGTGTAGTCGACTAGTGTTTTCGGCGACACTCGCACATCCCTATTTTATACACATTTAAACATTGATCAGCTCGCATAAACAGAAGCTCAGCTGAACCTGTTGAGAATAAACCTCATTGGTCAAACGTGCTGCGCAGGATAAAAGCCTAAATTAAATCTGTTCATCATGTAAAGCGAGTCTCTTCAAAAAATCTGGACTAAACCACTAAATTTTACGATCTTTTTATGAACTTTGATATGTATTTATCATAGTGTTAGTTGTGTAGACCATCAATGAAGGGACAGAAATCATTACAAATGTCTTAATTTATGTTCCAACGTCACATGAGGGTGAGTATTTCAGAATTTTCATTTTTGGGTGAACTATCCCTTTAAATGCTGTTTAGATGATTTGATTGTGTCTTTGAACGTCCCTCTAATGATTTTTATGTAGCTGTGAAGTGTGTTTTTTTTTATTTGCATCTTGTGCCGCATGTGCACCGTGATTCCGTATTGGAATACACTATGGTAGGCATGTTAGATTGGATTTCCTTTTATATGTTCTCGGGGTGAATGTTCTGAGGGAAGTAAGGCGGTTTTCTGTGTCAGCATGTTTTCAGGACGGTTTTAAGCGCTTGTGGTGCTGTGGCGGGTGAAACTGGCTCTTGTGTTGGTGGAGACTCAGACTCTGAGCTGAATCAGTGCTTATTGACGGGACAACCTGACACTTGGGCAACCAACCTTAAATTGGCCACATGGGGAGGGAGGGGAAGGGCTGGCCCGCATCGACTGAAAAATCAATCTATTTCATGATTCATGATGCGTATTGAATGCCAGCAGCACAGCTTTGACTCCTTCATTATTGGATGTGGTGTTGCATCTGTCTAGTCTCTAATGCACATGATGGATGGATGCAAAATACAATTAATTGTTTTGTTGTTTTATTAATTAACATCATGTAAAGCAAGTCTTCCAGAAGAGTTATAACAATGAGACTGAAAAACAACATGAATTCACAATGGGGGAAATTGTTTTGGTGTACGAGCATTTTGGTTTACGAGCTCGCTCTTGGAACGAATTAAACTCGTAAACCGAGGTATTACTGTATATATATATATATATATATATATATATATATATATATATATATATATATATATATATATATATATATATATAAATGATTTAGTAATAATTAGTATTTAGCGTTTAATATTTTTAGTACCAGGGTTGCTGCCCTTGCACATTTGTTTTGAAAGCGCAGTATAAGATGGTTATGAAAGAATCTACAGGCTGTCAGGAATGTAGACGTGGTGATGGATCTGCTGGGATGCGTATAGGTGGATATGTGCTGCAAAAAGGATGTTGTGTAACCAGTAAAGATGCTCCAGACCGTTTCTAAGTGAAACATCAAGGTGTCGGAGGCAGTGAGCTGGAAAGGACAAGCCCAGAGGAGCAAAATTAAACCATCAGGAGCTTCAACAGTCAAATGGCAGAGAGACGTCAGCGCTGGGAGCAAAGGATTCAGCGGCAAACTTAAGAGGACACGCCACCAGAAAGAGAAACGGCCTTGTTCAGACATCACAGCTGCGGCTAACAATGGTCTCGCGTTGTGTAGTTGATGAGACGGACAACGGTTCTGTTTTAACACATATGTAAAGCTGAAATGGGATTTAGTTATGTCGAACTTAAATGTTTTTGGTTTTTTAAAGGGTTAGTTCATTAGTTCATCGTTTACTCACCCTCAAATTTTTCCAAGTTTTCTTTCTTCTGTTGAACACAAAAGAGGATATATTGAAGAGTGTTGGTGACCGGAGAGTCGATGGCAGCCATTGACTTTCATAGTAGAAAAATAAAATGGAAGTCAACTGAGTCCATCAACTGTCTTCAACTGTCAACAGCATTCTTTTTCATTTACATTTTTGGGTGAACTATCCTTTCAATTTTCTTTATTATTTCAAGTATTACAGTCACCATATTTTCCCGCATATAACCTGCAGACGCAGATAATCGGCACCCTCAGGCGCTAATCGGGTTTTGAGGTGTTGTGTAAAAAACTGTTGGCATAACCCGCACCCTTATATAACCCGCACCCATAGATTGATGAACTTTTTTGTGTAAGTTCACAATTCGAATTTCGAATGTTGCTCGCATGACGTCAATTCTCCATAACTGTTCAGGCTCGGTACACAGCGTTTGTGCGCGAAATTCAAACAATAAGAAAACAAACACAAGTCAGAATCAGAATTAAAAGAAAAAGCAGTCTCTCCTGCTGTGCAGCAGCTCGTTCCTTAAGAAGCTTGTTGATCTGATCATCGGATGATTGACAGGCCAGACCGCCAATCAGCGTCAGCTGTCAGAGTGATAGTACAAGCGATTGTAGAAAGAAAAACCCAAAGAAAATACAGCAAAAAAATAATAATATATATTGAAATATTATTACGTGTAAAAAAATTCACCTGCACCCTTATATAACCCGCACCCCCGCTGTGGGGTTTGTAAAATCTGGTATAACCCGCGGGTTATCTGCGGGAAAATACGGTACATCCTTTGCCATTGCGTAATACCTTATTCCCAAATCAAGACTCCTGTTCATGTTATTCTAAAGCAAAAACTTTTTTAAATCCAATTTGATCTGCTTTGAGTTTTGCTAGATGAAATTAATTCTAGATTTAATGGATTATACTTGCTCTTTCATGACATCTGCTTTGGTTCAAGCTAAGGTTACCTGCAGGATTTGTGAGGACTTCAGGTCTCTGAGGGAACGTCTCTCGGCAACTGATTAAATCTTAATTAGGACTTTCACAATAGATGCACTTGTTACTCTGAGGTGTTCCAGCTATATGTGGGTCAGTCACCTTTATTGACTTTACCAGCAGGTGAGAGCTCTGAGATGTTTTCTTTGAGATGATAACAGGCATGAAACCTTGCAGACCGATGCGTATCATGTCCATAGGAATTTTAGATCACTCACCCGTGGGTAATTAAAAAGCTCAACTCCGGAATATTGTCTTATTTCTGGAAAAAAAGGTCCTTTTTGCATGAGAAGGCAGATGAAATGTGATATTCTGGTTCTGCTTGTGAAGGATTTATGGGCTTTTAGTGTCATAGTAACTGAATCCAGTGAGCCGGCAAATGACGTGGAAAAATGCTGCTCAGAAGGTTGAGACGTGTGTTTCTTAAAGAAATTATTGGCCATTTTTTATATATATATATATATAATATATATATATATATTATGACCATGATGCTGTGGGCTTGTTCTTCTGGGCTTCTATTACATTCAGTCTTTGGCAGAGCAGTATCATGCAAACATCAGATAGATTATAGGAAAATTAGAGATGCACCAATGTATTGGACAATAATCAGTATCGGCTACTGAAAGCTGTCATTATGCCGATTGATTAAAAACAGCCGGCGATCAGGGGCGATTGTATCCTGTAAGCGGACAAACGTGTCAGACTGCAGCTCATACTGTTTGTGAAGAAAATCTCTTTTCTGTTGAAATTAGGGCAAGCTAATGCGACAATAATGCATTACCAGTTAAAAATAGAGATGTTAAAGCATGCTCTGTTTGAATCATCCGTAGTTCAAGCCAGGGTTGACAGGTATGAGGGTTTTTGTTTTTTTTCCTACACCAGATATTATTTGTAGCGCCTCTCGTCCAATAATCAGAAACATCTTTGTGCTTTACTTCTGATAAGAAACAAAGTCTAAGCATTAAAATTGTTCATTATATCACCAAATTAAAACAATAAGTGCTGTTTTATGATCTTAAATGTGACGTGACAGATTGCTGTAATGCCTCAGCTCAAGCGGCTTCCCCTTTAATAAAAATTATATCTTGAAAAACATGCATGAGTACAAGAAGGTATGTTGAAAGATTTAGTACAACTTACTGGAATCCATATTTTTGTTTCATCAACGGAAAAATGTCAATAAAATAGATTGTAAACGATGTCACTTAACGTTGCATTTACCTCAGGAAAGTTCAATCCAAATGTTCACAGTTAAAACACTAAAGATGAGCGTATTTACTGTTCATTAAATGTATATTTGAATAATACATGTACATATAAAAACTGCTTTATGTGCAACCGAGTTGAATACAATTTGTTTTATTTGATTGTAGTTGTTAAACTCTAATATTATAGTTTTCCCTGTATAGATTGCAGCATCATGTGCGTGAGGTTTTTTTTTTCTTAAGACTAATCAAACTTTGTATCGGCATATCATTCTGCATAATCAGCTATTGGTATCGGCTGAGAAATTCAGTATCGTACTTCTCTAAAAAGGATCTGTAATAATAATGATCTCTTGTGGTGCTGCTATTGTCTATATGAAGGGTTCGTGATTTAGACACACTTAAGTGTGACACACTTAAGAAGCCATTAACACGAAGCGCATCATCCTCAATTGTGCATCAGACATGATACCTAGACGTAAAATATGTAAACATGCTAAAAATACACATAGCAACCACACTTAGCATCTGCATAGTGATACCTCAGCAACATCTAGTATAATTTAGTTCCTGTTCATCTACTGTACTTTAATGAAAATCAGTCTAAGACAAAGATATTGCTTTCAGGTTTGAGGACCTATGTTGTATTATATTGTATGCTTTTGTTTCCGTATGAAAACTTAGGCCATCATTCTTCTCATTTTATTGGAGATGGTCTGTGTTTAGGAGCTGGCAGCGTGTTGGTTTATCAAGTGACAGAAGAGCATTGGTGAGTGACAGCTGGATACAAAGAGACGCGTCTGTTTAACCCCATGTGCCTCTAGAGACCTGTCAAAATTCACTTAGCTGTCTGTCCTCGTTAGACAGGCCACACAGACGCCGGCCTGCTGCCCAGGAGGTCGTCACAGTTCAAGCAGATGCAGAGTCTTAAACACATCGCTCATCTTATTTACAGACTGTTCACTTTATTTCCCACAGAAGATGTGTCCGCTGGGACTGTCATGAATCTTTCAAAATGAATTAATTAATTATGTAAAATTAACTGTTATTTACTTTTGAAATACAGGTTCCTGATGCTATTGTGCACAATTGATCTGTTAAAAAAGGTTTGTCTTCATGATCTTTTGCCACAATGACATGGATAGTTTTTAATCTAAATCGATATCGCTGGCACAATGTCTTAATATTTGGCTTGCCTGTTAACTAACTAGTCATCCGTGCTTACTGTCGTTTTTTTTCCCGTTTTTTTTCCGAGGCCATCAAACAATTGTTGTAAGTCAGAATCGGTCAACAAACATGGTGAGTCATGTCATCATCCCTGTTATTGTCATCCATGCCTGCCACATGTATAGCATAGCCTTCTCTGTCAGTGATGAGTGTTTCACATGTGATAAATACAGGTAGATAGTCTGGCTTTTGGAAAAGATTTCATCGAGGATAGTAAGAATGCAAGATACTAGACACTAGCTTAGTTAACCCCATATATTGTTCAGTTCCAGTTGTAGGGCCTGTGCAGCAGGGCAACTGTGTGATTTTGAGATGGCATAGACGCGGGACAAAACAGAACATCAAACAGGTTCTCCCCACTCAGTGACGCACCTACTGAGAAACTTGTTAATGGTGCCGTAGCCATATATCTGTATACTCAGAGTTTTAGGTAATGCTTTTTGAAATATTGCAAGTAGTAAATTAAATTATTGTGGTTAAAGAGGGCCTATTATGCTTTTTTTAATTTTGTTTGAGCATGTTCGACCATTGAGAAGCTCTGTGAAATTACAAAGTCTAATCAAAGAGCTACCCTGTAGCTCAATCAGTAGAGCATTGGTGCTTACATCGCCATGGTTATGGGTTCGATCCCAGGGAATGTATTCCTTGAATGCAATGCAATGTAAGTAAAAGCGTCTGCCAAATGCATAAATATAAATGTAATCCCCCCACCCACCCAAAGCACTCACTTATGCAAAGTTAGCCATTTTAGACATATTCAAATTAGCTGAATCAATAGGCAGCACAGGGGTTCAAACCTAATATCCAATTATAAACAGATTTCCTCAAATAAAAATTATTCCACATAACTCAGCACATTAATGTATGGTTGTCTGTTACTATAGCAACCACTTGCATGTACGTGTTTGAACATGCTTCTCCTGTATGGAAATCTGTATGTGATGGTAATTTAAACATGGCCTTTGTAGAAATATAAAGCAATGCATTAAATGTAGAGTAATGTTTAAACAAATAATCGACTAGCCTAGTACATCCCTTGTCTCTATATTCCTTATTTAAATAATTCCCGCCCAAGGTATGCACAAAATAAAGGGGTGGAGTTAGTTAGTTTGTTGAAACTAGCGGGTATGGTGACATGAGGTTATGGTGACAGGAACTAAACAGAGCGTTTCTGTCGGACTGCAACCATGTCAAATGTGTTAAAAGTAATGTGTTTTTTAACATTCAAGCAAAAAAACCCTATTCTGGTAGACCGCAATGACCAAATCATGACTTTTTTAATGGACATAATAGGTCCTGACTTCATATTTTATCTCTGTTTTAAATGTGTCAGGTGCAAATGCTGTATCACGAGTACTGCTGATATTTATATGGTGTGTGTGGAATTTGTTTTAAACCATAACTAGTGAAATGTGAGAGATTGCATTCCTAAAATACAATGCATTCACAAAATGCGTTCGTAAATTGTAATTAGTAGACGGAATTGGCACAGAAATGTTGATTGGTGTAATTGTGTGAGATGCTGGAATGTCAAAACATCTGGCAAACCTCTGAATCAGCCTTGATTTTTCAAGAGGGCAAAATTAAAGCTACATGATGCAAAGAATAAATAAATATGATGAATGAATTTACTTTCACAGCTGCGGCCCGTTGGATGTGCTTTCGGCTGTTCAGACACAAAAGGTCACGCTGAGTTCGTAATCACACAACATGAACAAGGAGTTTACAACCCCAAGAGAACCAGATATCCGGAAGCATCATGCTAGATTTTGAGTGATAGCTGTTATGTCCATGAGTCACATGTGTGTTTTCGCTTGACTGGATGGAACAAACAGAAAGTCAAGGCCTTATGTGAATCACTTTGTTTTCACCATGCCAAAGCTGTGGGATTATGTGCCGTATTCTCTCTCCCTGAAGTTGATGTGCAATTATTTCTTGTGCCAATAAAGTCATAGTCACTATCTGAAACTTGGAAAATTAAAAAGCCTGTTTTGACTCATAAAGACAAAGACTATGCCTACGAAAGTGCTTGACATTAACACTACTAATACTAACACTAATGTTAATCCCTACTATTAGCCTCGTTGGCTGGTTGAATCGTATACATCGTTTTTCGCATCTCGATCATTTTGTCGTTACTCGGGCGAAAAAAACCCCAAAATCTTTTATCGTATTTTGAATTTTTCGTACGTAGAGCGTTTCGTAAGTCGGGGTTCTACTGTATATAGTTTGTTCATTTTTCAGTTTTAGTCTTAAAAAGGCATCTGAAATAATAAACTTAAGTGAACAGAAAACTATGTAACAGCATACATTTATGCATTTGCCGTATGCTTTTATCTGAAGCAGCTTACATTGGATTCAAGATACACATTGACATTCTAATCAGTTCTTGCTTTCCCTGAGAATCAAACCCATGACCATGGCGTTGTAAACACCAATGCTCTACTGGTTGAGCTACAGGAAAGCTATAGTAATATAATGACCCATGCATCAGGCCTAATATATCTGCTGCCAAATTATGAGATATCAAACTAATGGCAGTTTTTCCCCCATGGTATCAATGTCCAATTGTTGCTAGTTTAATGAGGAGTGGCTAGTAACCTTGGAAAACCACGACCCACAGTCACTGTCTACGAATATACCTACTTCCATGCTTTATAACACTAGGTGAGCCAAGTAGTATCTCTACATTCATAGTATTCATAAAACAGTAGGGGAAAAGTACCCAAGCGACCTACTACTTCTGGCAAGGTTATGAAGTGCACATTCGATGGACACTTTACTATCCCATGAGGCACGGGAGAGGATCTGTGGGTAGAAGTGAACGACGCAAGTGACAATTTAATACACATGGAGGATGTATTATGTCCAGATTAAATTCATTCTACACATGTATTTACATATTTCTGCATTTGGCAGACGCTTTTATCCAAAGTGACTTATATTGCATTCAAGAAACACATTCAAATTCTAATCAGTTCTTGCTTTCCCTGGGAAATTTATACTACCGGTATATAGAATATAGTTTTTTTAAGTATTAGAATTTCAAAGTATTAAAATAGTAAAAATTATTTTTGAAACCTATTTTGCTTTTGTATGTGACAAAGAGAAAACAGATATTCAGTGGTCTAGAGTGCAGTAATAGTTGAACTAGTGCAGTACTGTAAGTGAGTTCAGACAACCAGTGAAATGTGAAATCCAGACGAGAGACGCAGACAGACAGGCTCGGTTTCTCTGCCGGTGCGCTGGTGCGCAAAAATGCCCTTTCTGGCACTATCGCTGCGTCCTCGGGCATGTGCCCCGCCATACACAGATATACACAGACGTGATGCAGACCCCCGACCGGCCGTGTGCTCCGCACTGTAATATACACTGCTACTGATCTAATGATCTCAGAACCAACGCAGACTCGCAGTCACTTCCTCGTGTAGTCTCACAGATCAGTAGTGCTGTAAGTTTGTGAATGCTATCGGAAAGAGAACAACGTGACACAACAAATAGATCTCTCTCTTTATAATCAAATCAAGGTGTGTACACAGACCTACTGTACATATAGTTGTTCAAGTAAAAAATCAGCACATTTAATCAGTGAGACACATGATTTGCACTGTTACTTTGAAAATGTACCCTAGTATTGAATAATTACTGTTTTCATGTACCATGGTATTTATGGTTTTTGTGAGGGTTTACGTCAGTAATGCATGAGATCATTTTGAGTGAGATGATACTGCTGTCCAAACAAAAGCTCCTCTAATTCACAGTGATGTCAAACTCTTGCTGTCTGCTGCCATCTACTGCCGTTCGGTGTTCTGCGTCTTCAGAGGAGATTTGCTGAATCGTTAAGCTTGCTCACCAAAAAATTAGTAGTAAGAATATTTGGATCCCTAAAGGGGTCAGTCTCATAGAAAAAAAGGAAACTATATTTTGCATGAAGAACATGAAGCCTATTTTTTAAGTCACGCTCTTATGATATATATAATGTATGTATGCACAATATATTTAGATAGATAGATATTGTCTATATATATATATATATATATATATATACAGTATATATATAATTTTGAAAAGAACATGAAATAAATTTAAATAGAGAACATAAACCCTGTCATATTATATATAATATATATATATAATATATGTATCTACGATAAAGTCTAAGTCATATTATTTATATATATATATATATATATATATAATGTATCTATATACAATATATTTATCTAGATAGGTATTTTATTTATATATCTATCTAGATAAATATATATATATATTAATAATATATATATTATTTTGAGAAGAACATGAAATAAATTTAAATGGAGAAGACAAAGTCTAAGTCATATTATATACTCTATATATATATGCACAATATATTTATCTAGATAGATATTATTTATATATATATATATTATTTTGAAAAGAACATGAAATAAATTTAAAAAGAAGATAAAGTAATATATTGCGTTTTTTTATATTTATGCTCTACAATCTTTTAAAGCATTCATAGAATGTAAACTATGTTCTAAAGGCTTCAGTTACTTCATTCAAAATATAATTGCTAAATGTACTTTTGTTGTTGTTGATATATAAGTTCTTCATATCAAACATGCTGTTTTTCTGTCCCCTCCTGAATTCGATTTTCTCCCGTCAGCAGCAAATGGGTCGTATCTTTTTACCCATGCTGATAATAAGAGAGGTCTGTTGAGCTTTTGTCAGGGTAATCTTATCTGCTCCTGCCCCATCAGCTTCCCAGACGCACATTTTATAGCACATAGGAGGGAGTTTATTAAACTGCGGCATTTGCCTTGAGCGCAGCTGACTGTCCCACAGCTAGAGAGAGAGGGAGGGAGGGAGGGTTTCGCAGCCCCACCCTGCAGTGTATTTCATGTCATTTGCTCCCAGCGCT
>JAWRVZ010000057.1:3055000-3177500 GCA_037043235.1 Rhodeus uyekii
TCGTCAATCAATCCGGGACATGCGAGATTGAAATAATGGCTAGGAAACAAAAACAATCTCTAGCGCTAACCTCTATCATGGCTTGTGGTTTGTTTTAATTGCATCTTCAGATTCTGTGCTTCTATTGGTTTTTGATTTGATCCAAAATTGAAGCAAAACGTCCGACCCTCTCAGAATTTGTCAGAGGTCAAATTGGATTGTGATGGTCTTTAACCGGCTGTCTATGAACATGTCAAGCTGTCAAACACTATAGATTTTAGTCTAGAATCAGAGGAATCTTTTAGGAGTTATATGGCCAAATCGCACAGTTTGCACTTTTAACTTTAATTTTGTCTTCATCCAATGTCAGATTTTTGTTCTGGAAAATGTATGCAAATCATTCCATATTTAAAGTCGACATGAAACAGAAGTTGCGATAGTTTTTTCTTCCCTATTGTGAGGTATATCCGAATCAAGCAGCTTTTCGATCCAGGAAAAAATGTTGTCCATGGGGAATTGATTGGATGGTTGTGGTTGCTATTGGTCGATCTCATTTGAGTGACAGGTTGCCCCGCCTTCAGGACAGGAAACGCATCATCAGAGAAGACAGTTCTCGGCAAGAGGGAGGGGAAGTTATTTTAATTAAACATTACAAGGGAACATAAATTAATGGGGGAAAAAAATATGCATGGATAAATAATTTAAAATAAAAACTGCGATATTCACTACAAAACTAGAATTGCCCATTTTGATTTTATAACGCCTTTAATTAGATAACGCCTCAATTGTATATGTTTGAACATATAATAGAAAGTATAATACTTGTAATAATTGTTAATGTAATCAGTCAGCTGATGTAGCTTGGCCTGTATGAAGTGTAATCGATGCGACAGACACATTCCCCTCAGAGATATCGTCTCCCAGGAGCGGTTGAAAACTAATTGAGGGGAATGTAGAGCGACCCTCGGCTGCCCGTACAGTCCTCCAGTCAGATAACCCAGGGAATTGGAGCTATTATAGCTGATGTAATCCCTCACCCCTCTCCCCCGTCATCTCATTCATCATGCCCAGGGTTCCCTGGTTAATGAGGAGGACTGAAGGGGAAGGGGACAGAGAGGAGAAGATAAACGAGCTGCCTTGAGCCGCTGATATGTTCTCATTTTGTCCTGGGAGATGTGACATTGCACCTCATTTAAAACCCTTTTATCTACAGTAGAATGTCATGGTCCTGTCCCGGTGACAGCTTGAGATGTTGAATTAATTATTTGCACTGGCTGGTGCTTTTATGTTCAGATTTGCATTTATTTGTAGAAGGTAATACTTAACATTTCCTCAAGGTGATTTACATAATCCTTAAAACTGGATTAAATAAGATTGAACCCATCATGAACATGCCCAGGTCACATTTTACATCATAATAAAAAACAATTATATATATCGCAAGTCTGCTTATAGGAGGGTTTTTTGTGATTTAAAAAAAAGAGGCAGTTAAGCATATTCTCCCCAAAATTGTAATTACCATAGTAAGAAATGTATTAAAAATTAACATTAAAACCTAAAGACAATTGTATGCATGTATATATTCATATACAGTAATACCTCGGTTTACGAGTTTAATTGGTTCCAAGAGCTCGTAACTCAAAATGCTCGTACACCAAAACAATTTTTCCCATAAGAATGCACTAAAAATCATTTGATTCGTTCCACACGATCATAAATGCCCATTTTAAATATTTTTTGGGTTTTACCCTATTAATTACAGTTTAAATTATAACCATTAAGATCTCATATAAATACTAATTAATAATTGACAATTAAACTCAGAAAATACTTGACAATTTACTGTAACGCGCACTTCATCTTTGAGTAGCGTCGCTGCTGGCGTGAAGGAGATGAGAGGAGGGTGTTACTGCTTACAGGGAGAATTTCATCCCTTTTTTCTTACTCATCTTGAGGTCATTGTCTATATGCTGTACTGTACGTATATATTTCACTATGTGAACAATAGAGATCACAATGTTAACAACACGAGGTAAAACCTGTGTCACTGTGGTGAATGATGCAACCAAACCGAGCGACGCTGAGAGAATAAACGAGTGAAGGGGTGATAGGCTTTGTGAGAGGCTGTCGTTAGGACTTTTCCACACCAAAAATGCATGTGGGCGAGGGAAAAATTTTCTCGCATTCCGATACAATGCTTGTACACCGATTTGACTTTCCATGCTCGTATACAAAGTCACTCGTAAACCGAGGTATTACTGTATAAGTAATATTACAGTAGCCGTGTGATTAAACTGTTATATAAATATGACCCTGGCCATGTTCATTAGGTTTGTGAGAGTTCTCTCTTTCACAGTTCATAATTGATTTCTGTGCATAATTAATATGCTGTTATGATCAATAAGTCGTATTCATGCACATACACTTCATGTGGCTTCTACATCATAGCTCTTTTTTATAGCTTGAAAATCGCTGTTTGCATGCAATGAAAAGGCTGCACATTGGACAGAGCGGGCTGATCATGTGACTGAACCATAATAAAGTGTTTATCACAGGCTGGCTCAGATCGGCCCGTCACAGTGCTTTTCTCTTCAGTATCGCTGTCTTTCTTAACTGATGAAAAGTGGCCAGATTTCGTGCAGCTTTGACTGGAGGGCATGTCACTTAACAAATGAATGGTTCTCTCTTCGAGGACAGTCGGGCCAGTCACAGAGAGCACGACCACGAGACCCCTGTGCCTCTCGCGGCGGAGGAATGCGCATGTTTTCGGCCGAATGAAGGAAGCGTCTCACGAGAATAAGAATCTATTCTGTGCCTCGGATCTGCTCGGCATTCGTCGATATTAAATTACAACATTTTCTTGAAGAAGACGCTGAATTTGAGCCATTTTTAGCAAATTACAGTTTAGCTTTCTAACCCAAGACAATCTTGATTATTTGAAAAGAGATCTCCCATGTTGTTTCATTATTTTTTTGGAGGACTGTGGGGCAAGTAACACAAACAGAATAGTTCAGAGTTTCCCTGTGGTCACTCTACTTTTAGACTGTGTCTGTGAGAATACAGAAAGAGCATAAACCACAGTAGAATTATAACTGACCAGAATAAGCGTGTTAAACCATGTGGACATTGCTAAAAACACTAGTTATACCTATTTTCAATATCAGGTTTGTCTGACTAGTTGATTAATTGCTCTTGAAGGAGTGATGACATGAGAAATCAAATCTGCCTTGATCTTTTGATATATAAGATCTTTGTTTCATCACTTAAAACATCCTCCTCATTATAAACAACGTATTTATTTAATCAAGCTCCAAAAAATGCTTGTTCGAAATAGCGGGATCTGTGACATCACAATGGTGGAATATATTTGCAAGTGACCGCCTCCAGAGCAAGACCTCGACGAGTAGTTTTACACCATCGCAGCTTAGGCCCCGCCCACTGCCGTTCACTCGCTTAATGGCTGATATTTGCCTTTGCTGGATGTGAACTTTGTGTCAAGTAGAACCCATTAATCCTACGGCTTCTAAAATGGATCTAGTATACAGATGCACGTTCAGTTTCTGACGGACTCGACGCTCTCGAGTCTGCCGACAACAGGACAAATGGAGTGAAAGAGCGTTTGCATTGTCCAGTTTAAATAGTTTGTCAATTAAATAGTTTGTCAATAGTTTGTCAATTTCTGTAGTGACTTCAGAGGGATTTCACCATCTGAAACAAGTGGATGGTTTATTTTAATGCCGTCCTGGATCGCGTCTGAGAATGATGTTTGTTCGGAGCATATTATTTTGTAAATGAGGCACAGAGTCATGGAGAGTTTGCAAAGAAACTTGTTGGCAGATGAAGCAGCGACTGCACTGGATCTGACAGCAGCTGCATCACAAACCACAAGTAAAAGATTTCATAATGCTTTGTCTGTAAATTACGCTTTTATACGGATAATGTTTTCCAAACACTTATTCACGTGCTGATACGGTTTCCTATGCAACGACTTTATCCAGTCATAGCAGTGATTGTTTACTAACGAGCCTTATTTCACCCAAAAATTATCCCATAATTTACTCCCCCTCAAGCCATCCTAAGTGTAATGACTTTCTTTCAGCCAAACACAGAGTTATATTAAAAAATCTCCTTGCTTTTTCAAGCTTTAATGGGAGTTAATGATGCCTTAAATTTTGAAGCCCAAACAAGCGCATCCATCCGTAATCCATAATCCATAATTCATCCGCCTTCTGAGGGTTAATAAATACCCTCTGATAAAAATGTCCATATTTATAACTTTATATTCACTGGCGTCCCGTAACGGACGTACGCGAGTCTAGATCTGGTGGGAAGGGACCCCGGACCCAACACATGATGCGAAAGAAGAGGCGTAAGCTTAGGTGAAAGTAGACGCCTAAACAAACTCAAAGTCCTCTGATATTTCCCTTTGATAATTCTCGTTTTTGACTTCAAATTCGTGAATGGTGTTGTTTTGCTCTATCCTCTGAGCTTCTACGTGACATGTTTCATTAATTTTACATTTGTTTACCATATTTTCACACTGGGTCAAAATTGCATTGTTGAGAGAGAGAAAGAAAGAGAGAGAAACCCCAGATATGATGTATACAACAGTGCGTGTTGATGTGTAAGTCACATTATTACGTTCCGAAATAATTTAAATAAAAAGAAGTGTCTGCAAACACTGTAAACATGGATGTCAGTTCCCCTCACGCCACAACAAAGGTATTTAGAACAGAAATTAAAAACATTAGTATAAAGCAAACACACATTATTGTGTATAAACGGCAAGCCTAAACAAATTTATTTAAAGTAGCGGCATGTGGAAAATGTGCTATACATATAAACTCTCATTCAGCACAATCCCAATGTGTGCATTTTCAGCATTAATTGCATCAAATAAATTGCTTGGAAATATGAATAAATCCCAAAGTTGCAGGACGGGTTCAGTTTACAACAAAACAAAACAAATTTCCATAAAATACTATACATTGAAACATTTGATTTATTTTACATTACTACTAAGGATTTAATAGCTTTATTAAATATTCACATTAATTTATAATGAAACTGAATGCAACTAAAGTGTTTTTTATATAAAATGCTTGTGCTGTTTGCCAGCTGTTGCTAGGATGTTGTGGATGGTTGCTAGGTCGTTACAGAGCAGTTGCTAAGGTGAGGTTTTGCTGTCCGGTTGCTTCTAAGTTATTCTAAATCTTATTAGTGCATTGCTTTGTGGTTGATACAGTGTTCTAGGTGGTTGCTAGGTTGTTGTTAGGGTGTTCTGGGTGATATGAGGTGGTTAAAATCAAGTGAAAATCAAAAGTCTGATCACATAGAGGAGTAACAACATGCATCTCTTCAACCAACTGAAGGATCTGAGCTACTCTAAAGTATTTGTCAAATAAGTAGCTCATTAAGCTTCAATTATTAGCAAGTATGAACAGTAAGACTAGTGATGCCAATTAATGACTTTATTAAATGCTATTGACATAGATCTGCTCATCAGTTAAACTAGATCTCATTTTGCTGGAGGTGTTTGTTTTTATAATGAGTTTCCTTGTTTATGTCTTGGAAGGCTGTCTGGGTGTTGAATGGACGTCTCTGAGGGCTCATTGATGTGTGTAAATCTCAGCCAAGTCAGTCTTTGGAAGTGTCACTTCCTCCAGCACAGCGTTGCTCAGTCTGTGGAATATTAATCACCCTCAATAAGCTGCTCAGTGTCTGTGAACATCAGCGAGGAACACGCAGGTGCAGTTAGACTCGGACAGACCGGGATCCCGCTTACTTCAGGGGCTTTTGCACTCGTACAGCAGAGCCTTCAGAGAAGTTTAAAGGGTGTTTTTTCTAAAGAACTCGAGTAAATCTGGTTTCTCTGCTTCGCTCCAAGTTTCATTGGCTGCTTTAAGTGTTGTAACTAAATATTGCTGTGATGGATTTCATGCTGTTTGACTCGAGTTGGCTGTGATTTGATTGTTGGACAGCAGGAGCGTTAAAGCCAGAAGACTTTCCAGATTTGTGCATTTTACTTCAATAATTTACCCATGAGTGGTGCATTATGTTTTTCTCATCTGAAGGCAGGATGAATAACATTTGGCTCTTGCCTTCTTTCTCTCTGTAAGGATGTTCCTTTAAAAACGTTTTATATTTGGAGCAGTACATATATTTTTGATTATGGATAATGCAACAAACACTGATGAAGAAGTCTGTGGGGATTTGAGCATGCCAGACAGTTTTTCATATGTATGGGCAGACCTGATGAATATTTTGGTAAGTGTGTGAATTTTTATTAGCTTTTTATTTATTTTTTTAATTTTTTTTATTAATAGTAAAAATATATTATTCATTGTTTAATAATATATATTATTATTATTATTATTATTATTATTATATTTAATAATAATAATTGTACATGTAATGCTAAATATGAAGTGATATTTCATTAATATTGTTATTATTATGTGGATGTTTAGCATGCATTTTTAAAATTAATAATAATAAATATAAATTATTAATTATTTAATATATTATTAGTGGTGTTATTTCATATTTAATTATTATATAGTATTGCTTTGTTGTCTTTGTATGAATATTTTCACAGAGCAAGTACTGTATATGGATTTACTTTACATTGATATTTTATCTTTACACCTAGGTAGATTTTTCTTGATTTTTATGTCAACTCACTTGAACAATGAAAATACATGCTATCATTTTAAATGTCATTGTTTTAATGTCAAGTGTGTTTTAATGTTATTTATGATTTGATGTGTGTGTGTAAATAATGCACATTATTTAATGTTGTTTTCGCATCATTTAATCTAGTTAACTTAGTCATTCTTCTATTCATAAATGCTGAATATTTATTTGTCTGCTATAAAAGAGGTTCTATAATTTAGTCTAATAAGAACTTTAGATCCCAAAACTTTCCCATCACCACTAAAGTATATAGTGTGCTATGGGTGACGTAGTTGACTGAAACTTCAGTGTGCTAAATATATTTTAGGGGAATTTTTAGGAGATGAGTTTGCAGATCTTGAGATGATGCTTTGACCTCAGGATCTCTGAGTTTACAAGAGCGGTCACGTCTCAGTGAGTCATACAATACCAGGAAGACATGCTGAGAGAAAGTTGATTTCTTTTGACCGTGAATATTGAGTTTGGGCTTCTCCTTTCATGGATCTGTTGATCTCAGAGGAGGGTATTGACTGTAATCAGATGGTAATGAAGTGTCTTACTCCGGGTCACAGCAGAGATTCGTAGGGAACCCTTTGCATGATTTAAACCTGCAACTTCTCATTAACCAATACACTGTAACTCCCTTCATAGTGGTGATTAAGGGTGTGTTCACATTTGTAGTTTGGTTCTCCTGGTTCTTTTGGTCCGGACCAAAAAAGAAGACGATGCATGTTGTCCTGATTCGCTTGGCATTCAGACTGTCATTTTTAAGACCGAACCTTAAGAAATGGCTTTTAAGATGTATACTTTTCCAGGGTTCAGATGGCAGAGTTCACACGTTCTAATGAACCACACTAACAGAGTAATCACACCAGACTTCATTATAATCGAACCTAACCTGCTAAGTGTGAATACATCCTAAGACTTGGAGTCTGTCTGATGCAGCTTTCAAAGGAGCAAAGCTGCTCTTTTAAACGTTGTTTGGTCTGAGAACTGGATATCCGTCACAGTTTTGCGATGATTATAAAGGTCGTTTTTTTCCCCTCCCTGCTGCTTTCGAACTGCAAATAATAAGTGCATTGTTTGTGTGTTGCAGGATGGCTCTCTGGGTAACATTGAGGACCTGGCCCAAGAGTATTCAGAGTATTACAGCACGTCTTACAGCGAAGTGTGCGACAGAATGGAGGAGTTACGCAAACGCAGAGTGGCTCAAGAAGTAGAGACGGTAAAACACTCACATGTGCCTCTATTAAAGGGCATATTGTACAATTCTGTTCAATAAAGTTCATCTACACTACTGTTCAAAGTTTGGGGTTGGTATGATTTTTTTTGTTTTTGAAAGAAACTAACTAACTAGCTGTGGCATGACTTTAAAAAGGCAGTTTATGCTGGAAAACCCTCCAATGTGGCTGAATTACAACAATTCTGCAAAGATGATTGGGCCAAAATTCCTCCACAGTGCTTGTAAAAGACTCATTGCAAGTTATTGCAAACTCTTGATTGCAGTTGTTGCTGTTAAGGGGCCCAACCAGTTATCAGGTTTAGGGGGCAATCATTTTTTCACACAGGGTCATGTAGGTTTGGATTTTGTTAATAATAACAACAACCATCATTTAAAAACATTTTGTTTACTTGTGTTATCTTTGACTAATATTTACATTTATTTGATAATCTGAAACATGTAACTGTGACGTGCAAAAAAATAAGAAATCAGAAAGGGGAAAATTAGTTTTTACACCACTGTATATATGTATATAATATATACAGGTGCTGGTCATATAATTAGAATATCATAAAAAAGTTTATTTCACTAATTCCATTCAAAAAGTGAAACTTGTATATTATGTTCATTCATTACACACAGACTGATATATTTCAAATGTTTATTTGATGTATTTTTTAATTTTGATGATTATAACTGACAAATAAGGAAAATCCCAAATTCAGTCTCTCAGAGAATTAGAATATTGTGAAAAGGTTCAATATTGAAGACACCTGGTGTCACACTCTAATCATCAAATTAACTCAAAATACCTGCAAAGGCCTTTAAATGGTCTCTCAGTCTAGTTCTGTAGGCCACACAATCACGGGGAAGACTGCTGACTTGACAGTTGTCCAGAAGATGACCATTGACACCTTGCACAAGGAGGCCAAGACAAAGGTCAAAAGAGCAAAAGAGGCTGGCTGTTCACAGAGCTCTTTGTCCAAGCACATTAATAGAGAGACAAAGGGAAGGAAAAGATGTGGTAGAAAAAAGTGTACAAGCAATAGGGATAACCGGACCCTGGAGAGGATTGTGAAAATGTGGAAGAGATTCACAAAGAGTGGACTGCAGCTTCAAGACCCACTACGCACAGACGTATGCAAGACGTGGGTTTCAGGTGTCGCATTCCTTGTGTCAAGCCACTGAACAACAGACAGCGTCAGAAGCGTCTCGTCTGGGCTAAACACAAAAAGGAGTGAACAGGACTGCTGCTGAGTGGTCCAAAGCTATGTTCTCTAATGAAAGTAAATTGTACATTTCCTTTGGAAATCAGGGTCCCAGAGTCTGGAGGAAGAGAGGAGAGGCACACAATCCACGTTGCTTGAGGTCCAGTGTAAAGTTTCCACAGTCATTGATGGTTTGGGGTGCCATGTCATCTGCTGGTGTTGGTCCACTGTGTTTTCTGAGGTCCAAGGTCAACGCAGCCGTATACCTGGAAGTTTTAGAGCACTTCATGCTGCTGACCAACTTTAAGGAGATGCAGATTTCATTTTCCAACAGGACTCGGCACCTGCACACAGTGCTAAAGCAACCAGTACCTGGTTTAAGGACCGTGGTATCCCTGTTAATTAACTGGCCAGCAAACTCGCCTGACCTTAACCCCACAGAAAATCTATGGGGTATTGTGAAGAGGAAGATGCGATACGCCAGACCCAACAATGCAGAAGAGCTGAAGGCCACTATCAGAGCAACCTGGGCTCTCATAACAGCTGAGCAGTGCCACAGACTGATCGACTCCAAGTGTAATGAATGAACATAATATACAAGTTTCACTTTTTGAATGGAATTAGTGAAATAAACGTTTTGATTATATTCTAATTTTATCACCAGCACCTGTGTGTGTGTGTGTATACACAAATGATGAGATGTGTTATTTGGTTGGGCTAGATAATGTTATCAGAGAATGAAGGAATGAACACTTTGTCAATGAGTGTTTTGATTAACTTGCTGCATGACTTTATTTCTTAGGCAAAGGCTGAATCAACAACATCCCTTCAGTTGCGGTTGGAAATCCAGGTGGGTGGATTAATCACAGAATGACCCGTCCAGGAACTTGTGCTGTCATGGGAAAGGCACTAATAGTGTCATCTTTACTCTTTGTTCAAACACATTTACGCTAGATGTTTTCTGTTAAGAGGCTAAATTGTCTTTATTATTCCTCCCAGGAGTCATTGGGGCTGTCTAGTGCTGTATCCACACCTGAGGTAGAGAGAAGGTACACGGCATCTTGTTGCATTTTTAGTGTTTCTCATCCAGTCCTTGGAAACTGTGCTTGTTTCAAGAACATGATTAATGGGCTTTCTAGTTGAAAATGTTTAAATGCATGTATGTGTGTGTATATGTATATGTTATATTCTAACATTGAGTTCCTGGATATACTTAAAAAAGACCCTGCCGACCCTTGAGTTACTCAACAATGAAACACATCCGGCCATCAGGATATTGGACATGATGCATGTATTTCCTGTTGACCCCTTTTTTTCCTCATTTCTCTTTTTCCTTCCTTTCATTGTCCACCAGATGAGATACAATCTGAATCACTGCCATCAGCATGTTAATACACGTAATGCACGAGTCAATTTAGTTATTTTTGTTTCATTATTCACAATATGAACTAGAGTAGTAAAGCAAACCTTGTGTCTCTAAACTCAGATTGGATGAGCAGTGGTAAAAATTATTGTGAAATTAACCGATAAACTACACAAGACCACATGGTACAGCGATTTTAACACAATTAAAGGATTTTAAATGATTAAACTCCCCTAAATAATGTAAAACTCACTGTAAAATTGCCATTGTTTATTGCCATTATAAATAGAACCTATATATTTTTTTAAATCCATAGTAATTAGAAAAATAATTTCACCAAGTATTATTTTCATTAGCTTAACATTTTTGGATTTTCCCTGCATAAACAACCCTGGTTACATAAAATTCAGTCTACGGGCTTTTATTGATGACCTGTTAAGTCAGGGAAGGTGTCCCATTTGTTTCATTAAAAGCTGTTCACACACGCATTGGCAGTACACATGAAATACACAGTAAAAATGAAAAGATGAAAATTCTAACATAACATAAGCCAAACGTTGGACATTAGCCGTACTTATGCAAAGTTTGGAGTCAGTAGGTTTTATGTTTTTACTAGTTTTTTGTGAAATAAATTTTTGAATTTCAAACTGAATTGATCAGAAATGACAGAAAAGACATTTATAAGGCTACTAAATATTTCTATATCAAACTGCATAACAGTTTACGCAAAAATATGAAGCAGCAAAACTGACAATAATAAGAAATGTTTCTTGATCATCAGATCATCATATTTGAATGATTTGTGAAGGATTATGTGACACCGAAGACTAGAGTAATGATGCTGACAGCTTTAACATCACAGGAATAAATTACACTTTAACATATATATTTAAATAGAATAGTTAATATTTAAATAGAATATATATATAATATTATTTTTTTTGTACTATATGTTTGATCAAATAAATGCAAAAGAGGCTTCTTTCAGAGACATTTAAAACATTTGAGATACTGACCTCAAACTTTTGAACCCTATTATACTACAATATCTGTGCAGTGCTTTTTGTACGTTGGACTTTATACAATTTGTGTAGTATTTCTTATTTAGTGCTTGAGGTTTTCAGGTACGTCTATTTCACTTGTCTTTGTTCTGTTGTATTCCCGTCGCTTGTTTCTTTTGTTCCAGCTTTATCATTTTTATGAGCTTGAACAGTTTTTTGTTTTGTTTTATACTTTTGTTAGGCTAATATTCTTTTTTTTGCAAAAAATATATATTGTTATTGTGAGATCAAATTATATTTAAGATTTTGGCCATATCACCCATCCCTGTGTCTGTTCCTCACACGGCCAAACGTTTGCAGTGCTTCTGAGAGCTCAGGTACATGCTAAAATCAGCACCATGCGTCAGCTGAGAGAAAGACAAATAAAGAGAGAGGGACAGGAATGTATGAGTCACGTTAGCGTTCTGTCCCTCTAAAACCCCTCCGGTGCGTGAAAAAGCCTCCATTGTTGCTGTGAGGTGTGGTGTGCCGGCCGACAGCAGCATGTGTCTTTATTCGCTCTGACACACAGCTGAGTCTAATCCACTGCCCCGCAGGCAGCATGGACTCCTGCTAGGACAGACAGATTACTACAAATCAATGGATAGGGGTTGAAAATGAAGAAAATAATGTGGGAGTGCAGGTGAGATGAGACACAGTGGGATGATGTTTTGATGGAGTCACTTATGCTGGAGTTCATACATGTTTGTACTTTTGCTTACAGGCAATCAATGAACAAGTCCAGCTCTGAAGACGGATCCGGTTAGTACCACATTTGTTTGTTTGTTTGATTGGTTGGTTGTTTGTTGGGAGTATTAGGGACTTTTAAAATGGGAAAAAGTCAAGAGTGAGTCTGCACTATAAAAGGTTTAATTGGCTAAACGGTGTTCTTTTGTCTTATAAAATTATGGTAACGCTTTATTTTACAGTGTCCTTGTAGTAACATATAGTTACTATAGTAATAACAGTAATTTATGCGTAATTAAATGTAAACAACCATAAAATGCACCCTAATCTTAACCACAACCCAATCACACTAATAACTATGACTCCTAATTACTGCTTATTAATAGTTAGTAAGGTAGTGGTTAAGTGTAGGGATGTAGAATATGGTCATGCAGAATAAGGCATTAATATGTGATTTATAATTACTTTATTATCAACTAGTTAATAGTGAGGATTGGACCCTAAACTAAATGTTACCCATAACCCTATAGTAAGTATATGTTGTTAATTATTATTTCTCACTATGCATAATGCATAATTACACTAACAAGGAGACCTTAAAATAAAGTGAACCAAAGTTATTTTATGAAATCTTATGAAGTCGTGGAAATTCATTGGTCAAAGGTGTGGGAATTTTCAGTCATATGTTTGGACACACTCGTTCTTCGTTAGGACTGTTTTCTACTTCTCAATCAACTTCATGAGGTGCATCCTGGGAAGATTTTAAACTATTAAATGAGTTCACTTTTTCTTCCATTGTCTGATCCAAATTATTGTTTTTTTATTATATTACACTACTGTTTAAACGTTTATTGGACGGTTAGGTAAGGTTTTGGAAAGACGTCTCATCTGCTCAGGTACATGCAGTATTTGATGAAAAATACCAGTTAAACCGTAATGTTGTGAGATGTTATTAGAATTTAAAATAACTGTTTTCTCTTAGAACATATGTTGAAATGTAATGGTAGCACTTTATTTTACAGTCTTGTTCCCCATGTACATATTATATACTTATAGTAATTACAATAACTGGGTACTAACCCATGTAAGTTACCTCATATTACCAGTATTATCTTAGGTAAGAACGTGTAAGTGCACATACTGTAAAATAAAGTGCAACTAATGTAATTTATTCCTGTGATCAAAGCTGAATTTTCAGCATCATAAGATAATTTTTGCTCACAAAACGTGGGTGTCCATTTTTTAACTCGTATGTTCTTAAAACACACAGTTAAAACACTAACAACTTTGTTTCTAACAGCAGGGAGATGGGACAGAAAGAAAAACAAATCATTCTGGCAAAACTTCCGGAAGGCACAGAAAGGCAGCGTTCGAGCGCTTCCGAAAGGTTCTTCACCCATTTTTTGATCATATCTAGATATCTAGAGCATTAATTCTAGATATAACACTCCTTTAAATGAAATGCATGACCTTTGACCTGTGGTCTACAGGAGGGGAGGATCCTGGCTTTGTGGCCAGTGAGATCACGATGAGTGATGAAGAACGCATCCAGCTGATGATGATGGTGAAGGAGAAGATGATCACGGTGGAGGAAGCCTTGGCTCGGGTATGAAACGGTTCACACCCCATGTTGCTTCCATAATGTGACGCATTTACAAGATAATGGGATACTCAATTAAATCAGTGTAGGATGGGGCTTGATTTTACTCCCGGAAAGATTCGCTAACATGCATTTCACTGTCCCTCAGCTGAAGGAATACGAAACGCAGAACAAGCAGTCCAGCAGCTTGGACACAACCAGTTGGGCCGACACTCCCAATCTCTCCATGTCGGAATCGTCCTACTGTAATGTAAGTTTCCCAGTCACCTGCGTTCGCATACGAGATCCCACCCACGTTCTCCATAGGCAAACTCATCTGTAAATATCCCTTTACTGGGTGCCACATCCTTGTTTGTTGTGATGAACTTGTTTATTGGCAGATCTTCTGTCTATAGACTCTCACAGCAGGATTTTCACCCACTATCTGTGGGATTTGTCACCCCCATCATGTCCTGGAATATGAACCACGGCCCCCTGGGCCTCCAGGCGGGGTCCTATTCATCCCCTCAATGCTGTAACCCCCCCCATTGTGCATTTTTGGCTGGTTGAATGCAGGGCTGCTCTCCCTTCAGCGGCCCGCAGTTCTTTTGTGCAGGGATTGTGAGATTAAGGCACTTGGACGCAGGAGCCATTCCACCAATTCCACTGGACAGAGCCACCATTTGGTGCATTCTGTAAAAATGAATCTGGCGCTTTTGAATTTTAGATGTTGCGTTTGCTAAGACAAGAATCGTCGTTGTTGTGCGAAATGCAACTGTTTTTTTTAAATACAGTGGAGTTCACTTATCTCGACTCTCGGTTAACTCGCCAACACTATTATGTCGACGTTTTTGAAGTGGAAGCACCAAACTCCCTATTTGTCTAAGCATTTTCTCATCGGTTACGTCGATTCTTTAATGTCGCGGACATTAAAGACATTAAAGAGGGACAAATCCGCCACTTCACATGGTTATCTCGTGACTAAGATCGTACCTAGTTCACTGCGCGTGCACTGAGTTCGCGGTGCACGTGGATCGCACTCACAGTGAAGAAGCAGCCAGAAGAACGCGCGGACAGTGTTGCCAACTTAGCGCCTTTGTCGCTATATTTAGCGAGTATTCAGACCACATTTTCAAAAAAGCGACTAGCGACAAATCTAACGACTTTATCTGGAGTTATTGGAGACTTTTGGAGACTCTCTGAAGTGAAAGCACATATCGTTCTTCTCAACGAGCAGCAAGTGCTGCCGTGGGCTAATCCTCATCCCAAAGCACTCACAGCTGTGTGCACATAAAGCCCGCCTTCTCTGATTTGATTGGTTTTCTCAAATATTTTGACATTGACGAGCCGTTACCGACCAATGAGTATGAGGCTTAAACACACACACACCCTGTTTCTGTTCTGACGCGCGCTCTGCTCAGCGCCGCTGCGGATTGAAGAACCCGGTTGTTAAAAGACGGGACGAAGCTGAATTTGTGGAGAAAGCACATTAGGCAGACAGAACACAAGAAAGTATGCAATCTAGTACAGTGTGATGACCTCACGAATATGTTATGACTGTTTACGCTGTGAGCGAAATTGTGTTTGAAATGTTGGAGAATATGATTAAAGGTTTGTATGGAGAATGGAAGGTGTTTTTTATTGTATACTGTTAAATCTCTGCTGTTAGTTGGTGCACATATGCCTTTTGTTGTTAGCAAACATATACAGTGTATGTACATTTTTATAGCATGCCGATCGCTTCATCAAATAAATCTCCATATTGGCTGTTGGTTATCTCGATCATCGGTTATCGCGACGCTTTTTTGCAACCCCCGAGGCCGTTGACATAACCGAACTCCACTGTAATTAAATACTGCATTGTGGATATGTTGAGTTAATGTTTTTAAAAAGACTACGCAGAGTGTATCATCTTAGCCGTGTCAGAAGAAATTTCTAGTGTGAGTTTAAAGTGTTAAAGTTCAGTATGTGTGTTGTCCTGCAGTGTTTGTGCTCCAGTCCAGCTCCTCAAATCACGTTGAGGAAAGTAACGGTAGTATCGTGTGTTTTTGTTGTGATTTTCTTTAAACTGTTTGGGGTTGGTAAGATGCTTTTGAAAGGATTAAATGTGTATATATATTTATTTCTATTGGAATATATTTTAAAATGTGAGATGGCAAAGCTGCATTTTCAGCATCATTACTCACACAATCCTTCAGAAATCAGTGTTAGAAATCAGACATTGTAATGTGATGATGACGGTAATACAGCTCAAGAAACAATTAGCATTATTATAATCACTGTTGATTGTTAGTTTTGTTGATTCATATTTTTTTCGATTTTTTCAGGATTCTTTGATGAATATAGAGTCCATAAGAACAGCATTTATTTGAAGTACAAATCTTTTGAAACAGTATAAATGCCTTTACTGAATAAAAATGATTAATTTCTTTAAAAAGTAACTTACTGATGCAATACTTTTGAGCCGTACTGTACATTGAAGTTCAATTGTATTTAAACATGATGATTATTTTGTGTATATATGAAAGTAAATGAGAAATATAAGTCAAATACCATAGTCTTAATGTTTGTAGTTATATTATCCAGTTATTATAGTGTCTGTGTTTTGATTGATGACAATAGAATTTTACAGATGCCGATTACATAACATCCCACCCGCTGAAATAGTTTGTCTGAAACGTTCAGTTCTCAGACTTGCACACAAGAGCCGTTTATAGCAGACATCAGCAGACTCTTAATAGTCTCACACTGACTGTGTTTGACATTTCACCGGGTTTATTTCAGACCCTGTGATCTTCTGTGGGTCTGAAGTGTGGCGTGAAGCACACAGCGCTCGCGTGTATGATGGGTAATTATAGGTGAGATGTGGCTGTCTCTTCTGCACATGGTTTCTGAGCTAAACCTGTTTTCTGCTGAAACAGATGCTTCTGAGAAATATTTCTCTATATAACCTACTGGAAAATAAGCTAGAAAAGAGTCTGTGATAATCTGGTCTTCAGATCTAACCTTTTTATGGTCGAACAGGTGAAAGCAGATCAGATCCCTCAGTAAAGTTGCAGCGCACCCTTGTAATAACGCATGATTTGAGGAATCATTCGTGTTTGGAGCACAAACGCTACAGGACAAGTTACATGTTGAAGATAATGAGTCTGTTTACAGTCTTTCTGAGTTCACATCACCTGTTTTTATAGTTTGCGTATGGGGGATTTTTACCATATACTAAAGACCACAGAATATATGTGGTCAGTAATGAGTCAAATACTTTCCATTACATGTGAAGTCTCTGCATGCTGCTTTTTCCTTGCATATGGTACGCTTTTTTCTTTTTTGAAATCATTGTTATTTATATTCTTATTTCATGTATTCTTGTTTCATTTGATTTATTGTCATTTTGATTTGATATTTAGTTTTATATATTATTTGATTTGATATTTTATTGTTATATATGGTTTTGTTTTATTTTTCATTACATTGTTTTCTATGTATTTTCTTATTGCTTTTTGATGTTATTTTTATTTGATATTATTTTGTGTGTGCAGTCGAGAGAACAATCGGAGGACGAGCTGGAAGAGTCCGCCACCTTTCGCCGACTTCATAAACTCGTTCATTCAACCCGGCGTGTGAGAAAGAAGCTTATCAGAATCGATGAGGCCAAAAAACACGGATCAAAAGGTGAGAGATGAAAGCAGTTTATAAACTTAAATAATCATGCATATTCATGTCACAAATCACTCCTTAAACCGACATAGCTTTTCAGATGTATGCAGAACATCTAGGATCAGAAAGGTTTTTTAAAGTAACTACAACATTCACTGTGAGGTTTCACATGTTTGGTTTGATTAAAACGAACCCTGTTGCGATTGCTCTGTCAATGCGGTGAGTAAGTGTGAACGCTACTATCCGATCCCTGCTGTGCACCAAACAAGCAATCTCAATCCACTTCCAAACAAACTCTGATGCTGTTCGACTGAAATATGAATGCAACACAGACCAAAGACATCTAAATGAAGCAAAAACAGATGTGACCCTAAAAGGGCAGAATGCGGAAGCATGTCTGCTTTTTCTCATCATGTTGCCCATCACAGTTCGGTATAGTTTGCGTCTTCTTGCAGCAGATCTGTTTGTGTGCAACTAGTGGATTCCTGCCAATGTTTGACTCCTTCACACATTTTATAAGCTCTTTGCGAGTTCTCAGCTGGTAAAAATACGCACATTCAGCCCAACCGCACCGCATTGTTTCGGATGTTCCATCTAAAAATATACATCACAATAGCCAGGGTTTTGTTGTTGTTGTTGATGTTGTTGTTTTTGTCTTTAGTGTGAATACTAAGGGAAACTGTAATAAATGTATCATTTTATTTGTTTGGTCCGAACCAGGAGAGCTGAATTTATGTGTGAACACCCTTAATCTAAGGTTAATACAGTTTGATGACAGATTACAAAGCCAAACATTTGAACTAGCATGCACTGAGACGAGGAATGTGTATTAAGACTGTAAAAAGGGTCAATTTAGTTTTAAGGTTGACTTGCTGTGTTTCTCCTCCAGACCTTGTGAGTCCTGAAGCGTTCCCGTTGGGCGAGGAGGGCGTCTCTCTATCCTCTGGGGTGCAAAAACGTCTTGCCGTGTCCCAGGGTGACAGTTTGAGCTCCGTGCTTCATGAACAGCTGTCTCTGGACAGAGATTCAGACAGCTTGACCACGTCTCCCTCGTCCAGCAGCTTAGAGACCTACAGCAGCCACAAGCTCTTCAAAGCCTTCAGTAAGTCTAGCAGCAGTCAGGGGCTGGAGCCCGCGTCTGGGCCCGGAGGAGCAGTTCCTGGACTGGACGCAGGCAGCGGTTCCTCCTTCTCCGAGGCGGATGCTGAAATCGAGCCCAGGATGTCCCGCTCTGTGACCGACGGGGAGATGAGACGAGCCATGAGCCCCTCTAACTACCATGGAGTAAGTACAGTAATACCTTGATATACGAGCATAATCCGTTCCAGGATTGAGCTCCTAACTCGAATCGCTCATATCTCAAATCATTTTTTTTTTTTTTATAATCCGTTCCAGCTCTCTAAAAAAAACTCCCTTATTAGTGCTAATAGCAATGGAAAAACATGTTTTTAATTGTTATAGAGTGTTACGACTTATAAAAGATATTAGTCTAGGAGGGAATAGGAATGTAATACAGAAAAATATAAGTATAAATAAAAATAAGATCGCGCTATTCTAAAGTAAGCAAGAACGCCTGCCTGAACCTTCATGGAGCAATGAACAAAACAGAGTCAAGGTGAAATTAAAGATGATTTTTGTATTAAAGGTTGCCCCTGGTTACAATCACCACAACATACAGTGAAACAACTGATAACAAAACAACATTTATGGACATTAGACATATAATATAGGAGACAAATAAGCGGAGAGCTAAACCAAAGAAATGAATATAACCAAAACATCTGCTAACTACAAACAAAAGAATTTCTAATCTAAAAAGAAACAAACAGATCTTCGGCGCAATGCCGGCTAACTGCTCTAACTAAGAAAACCAAAAATACAATTGATAGCTCCCGCTTCTAAACTCAGCATAATGAAGATACGAATGTAAACAGAACATCAAATGACCTGAACAAATGTAACACTCAATACTCAAGATATCGGATTTGTAACGGACTAAACAAACAGCTAGAATCAAAGAAGCAAACAGGCATACAGCAAAGAGCAACGCTGAAATGGCGCACTGCCGTTACTCGTCACTTCCGAATCTTTATAGTCATCTGGTTTCCTCTGATAGGGTCTTAGGAAGAGGCGTGTCATCGCTACCAATGATGATTGACAGGATAGTTAATCAATCGATCGCAGGTCCTGTGAAATGTAGGTGTGAGACAGAAAAAGGGGTGGACAAAAACACTACAAACACTCTGAAACGTAACATAGAAAC
The DNA here is from genome assembly GCA_037043235.1 of Rhodeus uyekii. Taxonomy (NCBI): domain Eukaryota; kingdom Metazoa; phylum Chordata; class Actinopteri; order Cypriniformes; family Acheilognathidae; genus Rhodeus; species Rhodeus uyekii. Next base: position 3,074,674 of record JAWRVZ010000057.1, read on the forward strand.
ACACACACACACAAAAATTATTGAAATTAAATTCCTGTGATATAAAATAAAATGTGGTTTATGAGTTCTTACCTTTGAGACAGATGATACAGTAGCGGCTTGTGTGGAGGAGGAGGAGGAGGAGGAGGAGGGAGGAAGTACATAGATAACGCAAAGACAATACGGGAGACTCGCGGGAGATGCGTATGGAAGTCGACTATGGCGAAAAATCCATGAAAAAGAGAAACAAAACTGATGTTTGTGTGCATGTAAATTACATCCGCAAGCGGATAACAGATCTGCACGCGAAAAAACGGGAGCCCGTGAGCTCATTTTAATCCCTCGCACACGCATGACACATCGTCTGCACGTAATACACACGCGCGCGAACATTCCCCACACGCGCATTTTTATTTTAGTCGACGAACGTGAAGTGAAGGAGTGAGGCCTGGGCTTCTCCGAGTGCTCGACCACCTAGCGTCGGTGTCTGTAAACGTGCTCGTATCTCAAATATTTACTCGTATCTCAAAGCAAAACTTTGCTCGAAGGCTTGCTCGTATCTCAGAATACTCATATGTCAGGATGCTCGTATCTTAAGGTATTACTGAATAGGAACTTCTTTTTTTCGTTTTGTTTTTTGACAAGCCCTGAGAATATTTAGTTTTTTATTTTATTTACCAAATAACAAGCTCCAAAATGACAAAAAAATAACTAGTCGTACAATAGCTTTATTGATTTAACATGAAAATGTAACTTGTATGTCAAGATTTTAAAGTTGAGCTAGATTTTGCTTTACTAACTCTGTGTGTTGTGTCACAGAGGACCTGTAGCTTTGGAGGATTTGATCTCACAAGCCGATCTGTGTACATGGCCAACAGCAGCTGTGACCCCACAGTAAGGACAAAATAATTCCGAAAATATCTTCCAAATGCATTCAGAACTGATTTATTGCATGCTGTACTTATACTTTGAGAAGATTTTGAAGCACTTATAAATCTAACCCTGTCTTGCAGAATAAAAACGGCAACATCAGCATGAGAGACGCGTCCAGATCTCCAACGCCTTCCCGTATATCTCTGGGGAAGAAGGTGAAATCTGTTAAAGAGACCATGAGGAAACGCATATCCAAGAAATATAATCCCTCTCCATCAGAGCAGGTGATTGGGTGATGAGGATTTATGTATAATGCAGAACACTGAAGAGACTCTTGAGTAACAATTTTAGCAATTTCATGTCTAAAAGAGTCCATGTCAAAAGAGTTTGCCATTTTTGATCCATCAAGGAAAAATCATGAAGTCTACTTACTCAAACTCAAAAATCCAGGGTTGTTCAGAGCTTTAACTCCAATATGCCCAATAGTAATACCGAAATGATGCTTGACTTGGCAAAAGTCCTTTATTGTGGATCCAAATAACATTTAGCTGTAGTTAACATCTGTAGCATTCGCTTCCGTTCATTACAGCTTCATTTCTCTGTATGTAGCGCCCTCTGTTGTCCAAGGTGTTGATTTCAGTGTGTTGTGTTTGACTCAGTCGAGCCCCAGCAGAGCTCCCAGCAGCCCTCAGTCTCCTCACACAGACACCGACTCTCTGGAGAAACCCAAACTCAAGGCTGGAGGATCAGTGGAGAGTTTGAGGAGTTCCCTCAGCGGACAAAGCTCTATGAGTGAGTGTGTGTGTGTGGAGATGCTTCACTGTACTTCTGCAAATGTCAGATAGAATGCGATCAAATCAACAAATGTAGCCTTTATAGTATTAAACCTTATTAAAGCCATTCAAAATATTAAAAAATATCATATGAAAGCCTATTTAGAAACCATCCTTAGAAAAACATTAATAAATGCCTTTTTATGTTTTCATTGTTATGATATATTATGTATGATATAAGTATTAAAAAGCCAAAAGGTGTCTGTGATGGATTAGGGAGAGTACGTACAAATAATAGATCAAGTGTAATACAGTTATTATTTAAATAAAATTGTAAGCATTGAACTAATGAATTAGTTAAATATAAAATTAAAAAAGCTAAAATAAATAAATAAACCACAACATATGATAAGAATAATAGATATGTTTAATAGTATTATTATTGCTAACTAAAACTTTTAAAAATAGTTTTTGTGATTAAATGAAAAGTTAGAAATGTTGCCTTGGCAACCAAATGAATTCAAATAAAATTAAGTTGAAATACTACAATTACTAAAACTAAAACTGAAATAAAAATGAATTAAAGCGAAATAGTAACAAATGTAAGAAAATTATGCACAAACAAAAGCACATAACAAAATTACTAAACATAATGAATAATAGATATGCATAACGCAGTGTTGTTTTTTAACTAAAACGATTAAAACCATTTCAGTAACAATATGAAAAATTATCAATTTTGTCTTGGCAAAGTACTAAAATTACTACAACTATAACTGAAATAAAAAGATTAAGTAGAAATAGAATAAAAAATAATTACAAACACATAATCTAAGATTAAAATGAAATCTGAAATACAAATTTTATTTCAAAATGTTAATAAATACTATAATAGTATATAAACAACACTTAAACAACAGAAAATTAATATAAGAATGGATTATAATACAATAGAATGGAGTCGAATAATACATAATATACACCCTGCTGGTCATTATTGCAAAATAAACCTGACAGCATATCATTATTCAAAACTATTTGACTGCAAAATGAAACAATTGACCAGAAATGGATAATTATTCAAATGGATTAAAAACCAAAAAAAACCTTATGGCATCAGATGATACACTGATATGGTACTAAATGATTCTATAATATACCATGGTATTTACACAGTACTTCAAAGAACACCAGGTTGATCCATGGGACGTTTTGTGTGTAGACACGTTTAAAGCAGACGTTGTTTTCACAGGCGGTCAGACGGTCAGCACCACAGATTCGTCCACCAGCAACCGCGAGAGTGTGAAATCAGAGGACGGCGATGAAGACGAGCTGCCGTACAGAGGACCGTTCTGTGGCCGCGCTCTCGTGCACACAGACTTCACCCCGAGTCCGTATGACACCGACTCCCTCAAACTCAAGGTCACACGTCTGATTTCTCTTGAGTACTTTGACCCTCAGCTCCCTTTGCTCTGCATCCATAGCATATGTTTTGCCTTGCAGAGAGGAGATACGATCGACATCATCAGCAAACCGCCCATGGGCACGTGGATGGGGCTGCTGAATAACAAGGTGGGAACATTTAAGTTCATCTATGTGGAGGTGCTAAACGAGGAAGAGGAGAAACCCAAGCGCAGCGTGAAGAAGAGAAGGAAGAGCCATCCTCCCAAACCAACCTCTGTAGAGGAGCTTCTGGAGCGCATCAATCTCAAAGTAACTTATCTTTTTCTCAAAGTAACTTATCAAGTGACACTTATCTTTTGATGTAATATAATCAATTGTTCAAAATTGAGGCTGCAACAATGTCAAATATGAGAAAGAAAAAAAAGGGTTATTTTTAACATTTAAGCATGACAGCCTATTCTAGTAGACCCCAAAAAACTAAATCCAGACTTTGAAAAAGGGTATAAATATAGGTTATCTTTAATAGTTTTAGTTAACAATAATAACCCTGGTTCATCGTGCCGCAGGAGCACATGCCCACCTTCCTGTTTAACGGCTATGAGGATCTGGACACGTTTAAACTGTTGGAGGAGGAAGATCTGGACGAGCTGAACATCAGAGACCCTCAGCACAGAGCCGTGCTGCTCACCGCCGTGGAGCTTCTGCAGGAGTGTGACAGTGAGAGACCCACCCCAAACACACACACACACACACACACACTAGCTGTGAACGTTGTATTCCGATTACAGTCCAATCTGATTGAAAATGCTCCATGTAAACACCTCAAGCAGAATAAAAATGAGAGGGGTGTGATGAACCTTTTCTAATCCGTTCAATGGGAGATGTAAACACTTGATCGTTCGAAACCCAAACTGGAAAGTTTTGGGTTTGTATAATGACGTACAAATGACGTAATGATGCACGCAACAAGCTGATGTTTAATTTAAGCATATCGTCAATTGTTATTTTTATTTATTTTGCTTTGCTATGTATGCAGCATAAAGCATGTACAGTAATACCTCGAGATACGAGCGTCTCTACATACGAGTATTCCAAGATACGAGCAAACCTTCGGGCAGATTTTTGCTTTGAGATACGAGTAAATATTCGAGATACGAGCACTCGTACTGACGCCGATGCCGACGCTCGTTCACTTCACGCGTTCGCTGACTTCTGTACGTGTCGCCCGCGAGCAGCTGATTTTCTCTCTATTTTGTGCATTATTCTTCATGACAGCGATGAGTTCTAAGAAAGTGAGTGGTAATGATAGTAGTGTCAACACATGATGATCATGGAAATGAAGCAAGAAATTGTGGATAAATATGAGCTGGTGTTCGCGTGAGTGATCGAGCAGCAGGAGCATCAGGAGGAACTGTCGATACGCATACGCAGGTGTTGCAAGAGCTCAGTGGTAGCGAGGAGGAGGAGGAGGGTGAACCGGAGGAAAACATTTCTACAAGTGAAGTTAAGGAAGTGATGGCTATGTGGCAGAAGCAAACTGATTTCATTGAAAAGAAACACCCTGATAAATCGTCTACTGGTCGCGCTTTGGCACTTTTTGACGACACGTGCCTTACTTATTTTGAATGGGAGACAGAAACAAATCTCCCTCGATTGGTAATTCATTAAGGTCTGCGCCAAGTGAAAGTGAAGGTAGTCAGGCGAAAAAAAGACAAGAAAAGAAAAGCAAAACAATAATATAAAATAGAAAAGTTTTTCAAAAATATACGTAAGCTAAGTTAATTTTATGTTAATTTAAGTTTACGTAAGTTACGTAGTGTTCGTGTAAGATACGATACAGAATCAAGTGTCTGCGTACCAACTCCCCCCCCCCCCCCCCTCCACACCTGCCGCTACTGTCTGTACAGATTAATTTGTTTTCTATTATTTCTTATGGGAAAACATGATTCTAGATACGAGCAATTTGAGTTACGAGCTCCGCCCTGGAAGGGGTAATGCTCGTATATCGAGGTATTACTGTAAATGCATTTATATGAAATATGTGTATTGTAAATATAAAATATATAGCTATAATGATCAGTCATAACATATTTTAGACTTCATGAGTCGTCATATCTTTCAGTCAAGAACTCAAATGGTTTTTCTTCAGGTAACAGTGAGCCGGAGCACGAGGGATCATCGGGAGGCTCTCAAGAGAAGAGCGTCCCGCCTGGAGACTCTCCTCGAGACTCGGGCTGTTACGAGAGCAACGAGAACCTGGAGAACGGTAATGACAGCCTTCCTCGTCTGTGACTCTCCAGCCCTTCCTCTTCCTCCTCCTCCTTTCTTTGATCTCTGCATGCTCCAGAATCCAGTCAACGCAGCTGTCTGTCTTCTGCTTTCATTCCTCTCTCTGCTGAGGACGACACGCCAGGCTCATCTGCTTTCATTCCCAGCATTCAGCGGACCAGAGCATCTCTCATCCATATCTGACGCCACAGCATCAGTTACTCGTGACGTGACTTTGCTTTGAGATTTCACTTCAGTCCATTTCCATTCGAGAACAGAGTTGTTGCGTGATTTGCTGAATTTGTGTTGAACCAAAAGAGTGAAGAAGTTTGGTCCTAAATCAATATTATTCACTGTTACAGCTTGAAGTTCTGATCACAAATGTGTATGGCGTTCATTTGCTTTGAATTAGACAACCGAAATAAATCTAGTCATAACATGCTCATGCCCTTGTGAAAAGTTGACGATGTCATTGTTATTATTTTTTGCTTGTGCTTGCGAGACGTTGCTGTTTGTGTTTATATTTTTCTAGGAAAAATAATATGATGTTGCACAATATCTTTAGATGTGCCTAAAAATCCTTTGTGATATACAAACGTCTTGAGACTAAAGTAGATGTCTATACATCTTGCTACACAGGGAGAGACTAAAGATGCAGTCATAGATATTCAGTCTTAAAACATGGAAACATGTCCAGGTCACATTTCACCAAACAATTTAACAATTTAACAAAATGAAAAGAAGGGTTAAGTTCCTGTTTTATGCCACTTGAGCCATTCTTCTACTCGCATATATTAAACATATTTTCCCCTCAAATTTATGTTTATATAAGTGCTAAATTAATCATGTAAACAGCTAATTCTCTTTACAGTTTTTGTGATTGCTATTATTTTCAGTGTTACCTTTTTAAATTAGCTATAAATTAAAAGCAGTGCAACCATGTTAATACTAACATAAAATGAATATTAATTGAAATTATGTAATATTATTAATTAATATTGTTTCTTAAAATTAGGCTTTATTATATATAATAATATATGATATTAGATTATTAATTAGTTCATTATTTTTGCATTACACTAATTTTGTTTTTTGTTTTTTTTGGAATAACAACAATAGATTTTTTGGACTGTGTTTAATTCCTGACAATCTCACAATGCAAGAAGTTCATTGTGGAATGTTCGTTTTTGTCAAGCAAATTGTGTCCTTTTTTTTTATTTCTTTGATTTTGGGGTCACGTATGACCCGGAAATGTTCTTGAGATTTGGTAAGTTTCCTCCACAAATGTCTTACATGTTCTTTTGCAACTGTGGCTAAACACGCACAGAATCCATGTACAATTGTACATGGATGGGACTGAAACCCTTCTGATCGGTCAGAGGTTGAGCTCTGGAGAGATGTCAGTCAATGTCATTACAAAAGCTATAGAATAAAATACTCTATGATCTCTTCATCTGAACCGCCTGCTTATTCCTGTCCAATTCCATCCAGTACATTCTGTTCACTCTTAAACTATAGATTTCATCACTATGCTCAACAAATCAGTTTCTCTCTGCATGCACTTTTCCGTCAGTCAATGAACCGTCTCAAGTACATACACTACTGTTTAAAAGAGTTTTTTTTAAGTTTCTGAAAGAAGTTCTCCCAAGGCTGCATTTATTTGATCAAAAATACAGTACATATTGTGAAATAATATTTTTATAATTTAAAACAAACATGTTCTATTTAAATATATTTGAAAGGGTATTTTATAACTGTGATCAAAGCTGAATTTTCAGTCTTCAGTGTTACTTGATCCTTAAGAAATGTTGAAAAATGTTATGCTGTTATGCTGCTTTACTTAATAGAGCTATCAAAAGATTTATTTGAAATGGAAACATTTTGTAACATTATAAATGTCTGTACTGTCACTTTTGATCAATTTAAATGCATCCTTTATACACTTTATGAAAAAAACAAAAAAACTTTTTCCAAACTTTAGAGTTGATAGTGAATGATTTAACAAAAGGAAATCCTACACTACCAAACTTATATGACTCAAACTTTGAACTGTTTTTTGTCATGTTGAATCATGTCACATCTTCACACTTGTAGGCAAAGGCAAAAAGACGTCTCATTTAAGCAGGTCCTCATCCGGCTTTGAGTCCAGCCATCTCTCCTCCCCCGAGTTTCCCATCCCACCCCTCTGCCATTCCAGCAGGTTGAGCCCACAAACCAGACCGGACCTTCCACTTCCACTGCAAATTAACTCAATCCAGAATCTTCATTTGGGAAAGAACCACTACAGTCGCAGCTGTGGCGCCCTGGATCATCAGTCTACTCAAACCGAGCTGTTGAAGCGTTACTTCTCCGTAGAGGAACTTCATCTGCAAAGAAAATTGTCTGTCCGGTCTGAGGAGACTTCAAGTCAAGTACAGGAGAATGATGAGTCTGAAGAGATTGTGGATGGAGCTCAGCCATCCTCAAATGTTTCAGTGGTGGAGTATGAAGAGGTTCCTGTAGATGATCTTCCTCCAAGCACACCACGCATGAAACCACCAATTCCTCCAAAACCTCTTCCACCGCCTCTTATATTAAAGAGCAGGGATGCTGGCGTCGGGAGAAAGGACGTTTCTGCAATCACATCATCTAAGCCAATCTTCGGCCCGGAAGTTTCCAGGATCCCCAAGTCACTCATTTACAGACCTGCCAAGAAAGTTCATTCTGGGAAAATGGCCAACCTGGAGACTTTAGTGGAGGAAAAGTTATGTTCTGATGGCATCGACCTCACAGATGAGCCGTATTCTGACAAGGTATCTATTTTTTTCGGACTTTATTTATGTTATACATTTAAAGACTTTGCAGTTTAACCCTCGCCATTCAGACTGAAAATACATTTTGAATTATATTGTATTGAAATTGGTGTTTGAACGCAAAAAAACTATTGTGGACATGATTTAAAAATGCTAAATTAAAGTCACTCTTGTCATACAAAATGAATGGGAAACATGAAAATATTGAACAATTGTTTTTGGATACAATCTACACATTTTGCCACAAAGTACATTTTGTGTCTGTGTTTAAATATATATCCAAATGCAAAACCTAACAAACTTATTTATGTCTGAGAATAAGGTGAGAAATTGGGAGAAGAAAAAAACAACTTTAGTCTAATATTTGTATTATATAGAAATAAATGGTGAATAATTTAGAGGTAAATATTGTTTAGTACCTCAAAATAATATAATATTTTAAAGAATAAATATCATTTGAATCAAAATATAGTGCAATCATTTCATTAAAATAAATATTACACTTCTATTCCTAAAAACTAAAACTAAAAGACTAAAACACATGAGCTGACATATCTCAAAACTGCCATTGTTTACATTTATGCAGTTGGCAGATGCTTTTATCCAAAGCGACTTACATTCCATTCAAGTTATACATTGATATTCTAATCAGTTCTTGCTTTCCCTGAGAATCGAACCCATGATATTGGCGTTGCAAGCGCCACTCTCACTGATTGAGCTACAGGAAAGCTTTTGTCTCGAGAATCAAACCAGTAATGTTTTTTTCTCAGGCACATTTATATGAGCTACTTAAAAGTCTTAATCCTGTCTTAGTGTAACCCCTGTCTGTGAAACGGGCCTTAGTCTCGTGTGACCCTTAAGCTCAAAGTATAGTGTGATAGTGTGCGCAAACATGGACGGTCGACGCGGCGCTCTAGAAAGTTTCATCTTTGACCAGTGTCTGTGCCATTTTTCTGCGTAAGTAATGACCGATTTAAATATATTTGTATTTATTTGTATGTTTTTAAGTTTAAGTTGCAGGTCTCTCATAACCCCCTCACACAGCCGCTTGTCAGTGTCGACGTGTTGTTGTGTTGTCGCCTTTAGTTTTGTTTTTTCTATGATGAAATAATTTGCCAGGGTCAGTGTTGCCACCTTGTTGGATAACTTATAAGTACAAAACTAATTCTATGTGCATGTGCGATCTTCACATACAGAGTACTATTTTATTGAGGACTCTGTTCTCTTTCTTTCAGCATGGCCGTTACGGAGTGCCTTTCTCTCTGATCCAGAGATACTCTGAAGATCTGGACAAACCTTTGGGAGACGTTGCCATTCTGATTGATCAGACAAGAGTCCAACGACTTCTAAATCAGCATCGTATAGCAGTGAGTTCTGTCTGGTGATGGCATACAGTGTGTTGAGTGTCAACGGACCTTTTTCACGTTTCCAGGGTTCTCAGAAGAGCAAGTCGTCTTATTTGTGGGTAAACTTCTATTGTGGTGAACGGGAGACATCAGCAAATATAATTGTACTCCCATTTGCTTCAATAGCAAAAGGAAAAATCGATAACTCTCCAAATAAGGGAACAAATTTTGATAGACTGATTACAACAGTCATTTTTTTGCAAGGAAATATAGCCCAAAAGTATAATGCTATAAATGTATATAAAACATTTTTATGAAAATATGAACAATTGAACTACATGTTGAAAGCTGTGGAAGCGTGTCATCGCTGTCTGAAAAGAGTCCATGACACAGTCTTTACAAATGTGTCTGACTTTGACTTTATTTTGTGTCACAGATCCCACTGAGAGGATTGTCGGAGATATGCGTGATCCCTTGAGCACTTCTGGAAAACATCGCACTGATTCCCGAGCTGTGGGAGCCGCTTTGGAATATGCCAGTTGATCAATAACAAATTGATTCCTGAAGTTTAAATTTACATTTAAATTTGAATTTTACATCCTTTTAATTCACCTGAAAGTTTTTTTTTTCCTAGCTAAAATGTGTCCTTGTCCTTTTAGGCTGTAGACAGCAGTAGAAACTGAAGTAGTCTGACTTTCATATGTGGTTTGGTTTGAAAGCAGCACTAGTGGACACTGAAGAATGATTTGTTTTCAATCTATAATTATCAGTTACAAATTTTAAGCAACTCTTTAGGAGTTTGTGGAAACCATAAATGTTGCCTTTGAAAATGTATATAATAGTTTGTCTGAGTAAAACCAACATTTGTTTGTTATTTGTTTTAATATATCAGATATATCATCATCATATTGTTGTTGTTTTTTCAAAAGAACTGTTTTTTATATTATTTTGTTATCTGCCCAAATTAAAAAGCATGTTTTCTGTAAACTTCATTGTCTTGAATTTTGAGTAATGTTCAAACTGATTTCAAACCATATTTATTTCTTTATTTGCTGTAATATAGGACTTATTTGGTGACTTTTGCTTGTAAATGTTTCATAGGCTACATATTTTAATCTATAACATTCTGTTATGGACTAATGCAAGTTGGTGTGAATGAACTGAATGTTTGTAAATGGATTTTCAGAGATGTTTTAAAAACTAATAAAGCAACAAAAAAACGTGTAATATAGTATGTATGTAATCAATTTGAGGTACACTCACACACTCGGGTGAATTGAATGATCTTGGACATGCACAAGCTTTTTGCTTATACTGACCGAGTTCTGCACTTTCACAAATCCTCTCATTATAACCTAAAAAGTGTGGACATTAGAGATTGTGTATCGTAGACAGCTTCAGTGTTCATAACAGGGGTTTTGTGAGTGCGGAATGCAGTGATCTTGTTCTGAAATTAAGTAAATGACAGTTCAAAGAGGGTGCTCTGTATTGAACATTTGTATAAAAATTTATTATAATAATATCTATATATATATAGTAGTACCTCGAGATACTAAATTAATCCGTTCCGAGGCGGCCTTCGTATAATGAGTTTTTCGTATCTTGGAACACATTTTACATGTAAAATGGCTAATCCGTTCCAAGCCCTCCAAAAACACCCCATTAAATTTCATAATAAAGCTAAATTGACCTATAAACAATGAAATAATGTAAAATGTCGAAGCTTACCTTTCGAGTGAGGCTATCTCCGAAAGTGGCGGCAGAGGAGGAGGAGGACAAACGGCAGATAACGTACGTACGTACACTTAACTTTACGAAAAACACATAAAAAATGTAAAGTTTCGGGTGCGGAGTGGCTGAGCTAAAGCACGCCAGCACGTACGTATAGAAGATGCATGATGGGAGGGATGCTGTCCAATTAGAGAGAAGGATTTCATGGCTTGGCTAGCATCAGGAACCAATGGGAGAGCAGGAGGATGGTGGCGAGTCTACTATAACTAAGATGGCGGCGTGCGGCAAGAGTTTCAAAATTGTTATGGGGCGAATCTCGGACTTTCAGAAACCTTTCGTATCTTGAAAACTTTTTGTATGTAGAGCAGTAAAACAATTTGTCTGCTTTCGTAACATGGATTTTTCGTAAGTTGAGCCTTTCGTATCTTGAGGTACTACTGTATATATATGTGTGTGTGTGTGTGTGTGTGTATGTACAGTGGGTACGGAGAATATTCCCCCTTAAATTTGTCATTCTTTGTTATATTGCAGGTATTTGCTAAAATCATTTAACTAAATTGCTGTATATTTCATCTGATCATCCTTGAGATGGTTCTACACCTTCATGTGAGTCCAGCTGTGTTTGATTATACTGACTGGACTTGATTAGGAAAGCCACACATCTGTCTATATAAGACCGTACAGCTCACAGTGCATGTCAGAGCAAATGAGAATCATGAGGTCAAATGGACTGCCTGAAGAGCTGAGAGACAGAATTGTGGCAAGGCACAGATCTGGCCAAGATTACAAAAACATTTCTCCTGCACTCAAGATTCCTAAGAGCACAGTGGCCTCCATAATCCTTAAATGGCGACATTGTTGCAGCTTAAGTGTTGTAATTTTCTCTTCATAAAAAATAACACTTCTCAAAGGTCTTTGATGCCAGAATATAGGTTTTATTCTTCCAAACAAAACCGAGTCGATCTGCAGATCTCCTCCCAACACAGGGGAATCCCCCATTATGTACCCCATGTTCTTAGACATCTCAAACATGACATGTTTTTTGTCCTGAATTCAACACTCTATGCTCATATATGACTCAAGACCATAAATCACACTCTCAGAGGCCTGAGAAAGGTGCTTCCTGTTTTTTGCAGTCTCATCACTTTTACAGCTGAATGCTATCCTATAGATACAACAAAAGGAGTTTCCTGTTTTTTGCAGTATCAGCACGTTTACAAATGAATACCATCACATAGATACATCTAATGGTGTATTATCACACAGTTGAATTATACTAAAATACGTATTATTCATGTAAATAAAACTTCAACAACGTTTGGTATGACCAGAACCCTTCCTAGAGCTGGCCGTCCGGCCAAACTGAGCTATCGGGGGAGAAGAGCTTTGGTGAGAGAGGTAAAGAAGAACCCAAAGATCACTGTGCCTGAGCTCCACAGATGCATTCGGGAGGTGGGAGAAAGTTGTAGAAAGTCAACCATCACTAGAGCCCTCCACCAGTCGGGGCTTTATGGCAGAGTGGCCCGACGGAAACCTCTCCTCGGTGCAAGACACATGAAAGCCTGCATGGAGTTTGCTAAAAAAAACACCTGAAGGACTCCAAGATAGTGAGAAATAAGATTCTCTGGTCTGATGAGACCAATATAGAACTTTTTGACCTTAATTCTAAGCAGTATGTGAGGAGAAAACTTGTTGGATCTCTTCCAAAAAGACTCAAGACTCTGTATTAGAGCAAAAGGTGCTTCTAAATACTGAGCAAAGGGTTACTGAATACTAGACCATCTGATATTTCAGTTTTCCTTTTTTAATAAATCTGCAAAAATGTCAACATTCTGTGTTTTTCTGTCAATATGAGGTGCTGTGTGTACATTAATGAGGGAAAAATGAACTTAAATGAGTTTAGCAAATGGTTGCAGTATAACAAAGAGTGAAAAATTTAAGGAGGTCTGAAAACTTTCCGTACTTTCATGTGTGTATATACTTTATTTATCATCCACTTTTGACTTCGCAGGTTTACATTCTCAGACAGATATTACACGGCATGAATGGTAATAATTGAAAAAGCATAATATAGGGGCACTTTAATACATAACCCTGATAAGTCGCATTTTATTATGGCATTAATGCGAAATACCGCCAGACATAAAGCGAAATGTTTATAACTCTCTCATTCGGCCGAATCCAGATGTTTTCTCATATTCACAACATATTTGAGTGTTTGTTGCGGTTGAATGTTGATGTAAAACATATGCCAAGTTTAATAATCTGTGCAGACCTTAAAATATCCATCTATTTTATGCGTAGAGCAGAAAAGGAGATCCTACTGTGCATCCAAAGCAACACTTAAACATTCATTTTAAAGGTTTAATGGGGGCATGACCAAAAAGTTAGAGCGCCACTTTGGTGCCGTTCCCCCCAGGCACGCCCATTACCCATCCCGCTCTGTGCCGGGGGCCGGTGGGGCCCCTCACTGCACACCTGCGGGACCCGATGCGTCTCCAGACTCGACCTGACCCGAGCGCGCGGGCACGCGGCATGGCATCGGGGGGTGTCAGAGCGCATCGCATGGATAAGTAGATCGTCTCCGGATCGCCATCATGGCAATATGATGACTTTTCGAAATCCTCCCTCTCGCAAACACTTGAGCGGGTACGCGCGCGTCAGGAGCCGGAGGGAGCACTGGCTCGCCGTGGTTCTGCTCCGGATATCCCGCCGGGACCTGAGCTTCTGTCTGACGACTCTGCTCGTGTTCTGTCTGGGCTCTGTGTTATATCAGATCAACGGAGGAGCACCGAAAATCCTGCTGGATGTGGGTTATTATATCGGTAAGATCTCAAACATATGAATTTATCAGAAGTCAGAAGGCATGGGGTAAGTTGTCACAAAGGAGAAGACTGACTCTCTCTCTCTCTCTCTCTGTCTCTCTCTCTCTCTCTCTCTCTCTCTCTATATATATATATATATATATATATATATATATGTGTGTGTGTGTGTGTGTGTGTGTGTGTGTGTGTGATTACAATAACCTACAATGACAATTACTCTTGTGCTGAGTTCATGTATAATTGAATGCAATAATGTATGAGGTAAGGGGGTAAGTTGTCACAAAGGAGAACCCCCCCCCCCCCACCCCTCTCTCTCTCTCTCTCTCTCTCTCTCAGAATAGCCTAAATTAATGTATGTTTACTGAATGTTTTTTTGTTCACTTGTTTTGTTTATCCAAGAGTTAAAATCCTAATTAACTACTGTCATTGTTTTAACAAATACACTGCAATATAAAATATGAAATATGCAATATAAAACCCCATAAATACCCTCAACAGACAAACTAATTCCTAGTCTTTAAAAATGACACTTTTTTTTAACTGGTCTTTTATTATAAGACGCATTATGCTCTAATTGTAACAGATCAGTTGTTGCTTCCACTGAACTAAGATTATAAACAGTTTTGTGTCATTTCTAACTAATTCAATGGTTCATTAAAGTCATAAAGTGTTACCCAAGCCTGATACTTGTAGTTCTGTTGTCAGATCAACAGCATCAGTCAAGGTTCATAGAGAGCAGACTGTCAAAGTTTCCCGTCTCCACACGACACCAGTGTTGTTTTTGGCTCATGAGAGCTAGAGTGAATTCCACAGGAGTGCGTGTAAACTGGACGACATGAGGCCTTTCATTGTGCTGGACTCTTCATTCACACCTCCTACAATGACAGCAGTCACCAAAACTGACTGCTGGATGGGATCATCTGTGGATTTCCAAAGCAAAAATACCCATTTAAAAGATATCACTCTAACAGTATATTTCAGCACGCAGCCTTTCAACACTACAAATATTATGCATATTAAATATGCGAAAAGTTAGACAGAACATTTTTAGACAGAACATCAACATTTTTAATTATTATTTTCATCTTTCAGGGAGATTTTCTGGTGGCCATGGACCCTCAACACCCAGAGTAAGAGCACTGCATGTCACATAATATAAGATTTAACTTAAATCTCAAATCTAACTAACCAAATCAATCAAATTTTACTTAAATCTTTACTAATACCTTATAAAACTGATTAATATGCATATTCATTCCACCATGATGTAAGATTGTTGTGACACTCTGTGAATACTGTAAGAGTTTCCTCTGTTGCAGGCTTTACCTTTCCCGAGTCAGGTTGTGTATAACAGGGTTGGTAAGTGTGGAAGCCGCACTATAGTTTTGTTGCTGCGCATCCTGGCGGACAGACATCGGTTCACTCTCATCTCCTCTGAAATTCACAACAAGACCAGACTCAGCAAACGTGAACAGGTAGTTAAAAACAATCCTGAACCCTTGCTGACGTCACATTGAACTCATGAAAGTGATTTTGAGATGATTAGATCTGGTCGATTTCTGTGTTTGCTTGGCCAGTGACGTTGATAAGTAAAAATGCAAACTGTTCTCCTTTCATTCCCATGTAGGACAATCTAATTAGAAACATCAGCACAACTCCTCAGCCATTTCTTTACACCCGACATGTGCATTTTCTCAATTTTAGCAGGTAAGTTGATGCTTCTTAAAAAGTATTTCATGTACAATCCAGTCATTATTGCAAGATAAGCTCTGTGCCCTGACACAGTGGTGAAATGACTACATTAGTTCACTAATGAATGCTTAACAAATTAATTAGTGCCAGAAACACCTTGGACCGGTGAGTTCAAGATCCTAAAAATACAATAATTTACACATATTAATGTTTATTCATGTTGGTGGTTTAAAAAAGAAATATAATTAGTTTAATGATTATGAACGCAAATAAGGAAAACCATGGCAAACCAAATAAATATTTATTGTAATAATAAAACTTTGAACCACAAAGCTGGCACGGAGGTTTGTAGGGTATAACTAGAGAATTGTTGTGACAAACTTTAAACATTGGCATGAGAAAGTCGGACCAGAATCTTTGAATTAGCATGCATTAGCAGGTTGCTAGGGTGTTGCTAAAGTGTTCTGTGTGGTTGCTAGGGTTTCCGGGGTGGTTGCTAGGAGGTTGCTAGGGTACACAGGTTAGTTGCTAGGGTGTTGTTTGGTGGTTTCCATGGTAAATGGGATGATTTCTAGGCTTCTGTTAGGCGGTTACTAGGGTACAATGCGTATAAGCTGCATATAAGATAAAAGTATGTGAGTGATGTTTTCTGATGTTTCTTCACAGTTGAGCGCAAGCCTTTCAAAATATGGAGACCAACAGAGCTAATTTTATTTTCCTCTAAATCACTAAATGGCAAAAGCAATTGCTGCAGCAAGTGAGATCCACCAATCAGAAAGGTTCCCTCATATCAATCATTTTTTTGATTGGATAAAAAGAATGGAGAATATCTTGTGTTTTTCTGTGGGTGCTCAGGAGCTTGATGAATATTATTTCAGAGCGCCATTTAAAGGCCCGTTCACACCAAAGAAGCAAAACTAAAGCTATAATTATATTATCATCCACATCAATGCATGATAATTCCCTGTTTGTGTGTGTGTGCTGCAGTTTTTGTCGTCTGCTGATTGAAATGCTCAAGCTCTTTAAAGCAGGATGGATTCTGATTGGCTGTCAAATCAGCTGTAAAAAAAGGAAGAAAAAAAAGTATTATAATTCTGAAAGTGTTTCCAACGATATTGTTCCTCCGTGTCGTTATCGTTCTAGTTGTGCTGAGGACTTAAATTTAGAATGATTTGTAAAATGATATCTTTATCGTTATAGTTTATTATAGGCCTTAATAAACAGAGATAAAAATAATGGATATTTTAATTTGATTCCTCTCTCTACTGTAATCAGGTTCAGAACGGATGAGCCCGCACACATCAACATCATCAGAGATCCGATCAATCGATTCTTATCCAATTATTTCTTCCGGCGGTTCGGCGACTGGAGAGGGGAAGAGAATCACGTCGTGCGAACCCCTGGAATGAAAGACGACGAAAGATACTTAGTAAGAGCTTCAAAACCAAATGTGTTTCTGAAGAAACTGAGGACTGAGTGAATGAACTATTACAGCTCTGAGCTGTCATAAATGAAGTCTGTGTGATACACATGAATGCCTCCTTTACAACTCAGCAGGCAGCGTTTACTGACATGGTTTACTCAGTCTATATTTAGTGTGCTGTGCTATAGACTGACTGTGCTAATGGTTTTCCTGTCACTCATTAGTGTGACGTGGTAATTGTTTACAGGCAGTGTATGTACATGCAGAATGACTTCACCGGAAACACAAATAACAACTAGTCTTTTATAGTCTCCCTGAAGAAACCAATGCAATCATATTCATTCCATACAATGCGCATGGGTATGCATGATTTCAGTACAAATAATTTTAAGTTGTCATTTTCTGCAATTTTCCCTGGAATGTTCTGGATTTGTTTGCATAGCAGCAGGAAATAGCCAGGCGTGGGTCTTTGGTTGGAGACTTACATGAATGACCCCATAGTTCAGAGCCCTTGTGGATGAGTGTATATAAACAAACGACTGTTCTCAGAGCTTCAGTTCCAGTTCAACAATAAAATCAGTTTAACAGCATTGACATAATTAATTGAAATGTTAACATTGGCTCTTTGACAAAGTGCTTTTATTCTCTTGAAGTGTCTGTTAAATGCATAAATGTAAATGTTCTTCTTGACCAAAGGACATCAACACATGCATCTTGGAAAGCTACCCAGAATGCTCCAATCCCCGGCTCTTCTACATTATCCCATATTTCTGTGGGCAGCATCCTCAGTGCAGGTGACATTACTACAACGGTAGTGACTTTTGTGACTCATTGTGAGAGTATCTTTTGTGACTCATTTTTAATGGTCCCAGCTTTTTTAATCAACTCTGAATTAATAGACGCCCAAGAGTGATCACTGGAACTGATCTGTGGTGCAATAATCTCTAATGACCTAGAGAACCGGGATTGTGGGCGCTGGAAATGGCCAAGCAGAATGTTCTGGATCATTACCTGCTGGTAGGGGTGTTGGAGGAACTTGAGGATGTGTTGCTTCTGCTGGAGAGACTCCTTCCACACTTCTTCTCTGATGTCTTCAACATCTACAAAAGTCCAGGTGAGGCCTGTCATGTCAGTTTGCATAATGATTTAACTGGTCACCTTTTGTTTTTGATTTACCACCATTTTAATAACATAGTTGCACCTTTTAATTAATTTAAATCTTTATTGCATGGCAGTATCTGAAATTTAAAATAATTATATGAATACAAAAAGTAATTAAACATTTAAATATAAATATAATTTGTACAAATTAAGTAATAAAATATTTGCAAAGAGTATTTAAATATATTTTTAAATAACAGCCTTATGCCCGGAACACACTGTACAATTTTGGGTTGTCCCAGACCAAATGTGGTGATTTCTGTGGTTGTAGCTCCTAAACGGTGGTCCTACATCGCACAGTGAGTCAAGTCAAGTCACTTTTATTTATATAGCGCCTTTTATAACAGATTGTTTCAAAGCAGCTTTACAGAGATAAAACAAAGTTTGTTCTGGCTGTATAGCATCTCTAGAAGAGCAGGCCAATCAATAATATTGATGCATTGATGCAACGTGTCCCCAACTAAGCAACCCAGAGGCGACAGTGGCAAGGAACCAAAACTCCAGCAGGTGACAGAATGAAGAACAGAATGGAGAAAAAAACCTTGGGAGAAGCCAAGCTCAGTCGGAGGACCAGTTCTCCTCTGGCCAACAGCCAAACAGTGCATGATTATTATATTGACAACAATTCAGATAAAAAAATGGGACACTCAAAATGTTTAAACAAAATGGCACACTTGTGTAAAAAACAGAAGATCAGAGAGAACCACGAAGAGACACTCACACACGTCTAACATCGACAACAACTGACAAAGACGGGAGATTTGGTTGTTTGCAAGATGGCGCCGCGGATGGCAGCCTCGGTTTTTTGTTCTTCAGTGATTGTCCTGTCTTTGTTTGTTTGTTCTGCTTTTAGTCATTCTTTTCCGATTGTTTTCACCAAAAATGAACTACTGGACATTAGGGAACACACACCAGACAATATTTCTGTGGTTTTTGATTATTCTGACGTTTTATTTGATATCCTCGTTGGAGTCGCGACTGTCTCTTTAAACCGAGCAGCCAGACGCAAGCGTGGGAAACGAGCTGGGGCACTGGTCAAACTCCGCTCACGGGGCTTCCGCACTCCTCTTACCAGTATTCATCTTGCTAATCTCCGTTCTCTTCCTAATAAAATGGATGAACTGCTTCTCCTCACCCGGATTAATATGGATTTTTTCAACTCTGCTGTACTGTGCTTCACTGAGACCTGGCTAAATATAAACACACCGGACAATGCACTATATCTGCCGGGCTTCCAGCTGTTCCGAGCAGATCGCATCACGGAGCTAACCGGGAAAACGAGAGGTGGAGGTTTGTGTTTCTACATCAACGAAAGTTGGTGTTCAGATATAACAACGCTGAAGAAGATATGCTCTCCTAACCTAGAGACTCTCTTCATAAACTGTAAACCTTTCTATTCACCGCGTGAGTTTGTCTCGTTTATTCTTGTTAATGTTTACATTCCTCCAGACGCGTGTGTCAGAACGGCATTACAACAGCTGGCTGAACAAATAGCTGAGACTGAACAAAAGTATCCAGATTCTCTTTTAATCATTCTTGGGGATTTTAACAAAGCAAATCTCTCCCGTGAACTGCCAAAATACAGACAGCACATTACATGTCCCACCAGAGACAATAATATTCTTATAGACAATAGACAATCACTCCGTCCCACGGGCAGCTTTGGGGCTTTCTGATCACTGTGTGGTTCATCTTATACCATCCTACAGGCAGAAACTGAAATCAGCTAAACCTGCAAAAAAGACTGTTAAAAGATGGACTAATGAAGCAGAGCAGAATCTCAAAGCCTGTTTTGATTGCACGGACTGGAATGTTTTCGAAGCTGTTATCCCTGATCTGGATGAGCTAACAGATACTGTAACATCATACATCAGTTTCTGTGAGGATACACACATTCCTACCAGGACATTCTTATCATTTCCTAATGATAAACCATGGTTTACTGGGAAACTCAAACAGCTTCGTCATAACAAAGAGGATGCTTACAGAAGGGGGGATGGTGTTTTGTACAAACAGACCAGGAACAGACTGACAAAGGAGATAAGGGCAGCTAAAAGAAGATATGGTGAAAAGCTGAGAAACCAGTTCTCTTCCAACAACCCTGAAGCTGTCTGGTCAGGCCTGAAGAATATCACCAACTACAAGCCACCATCCCACCGACCTGCTGAGAATCAACATCTGGCGGATGAGCTAAATACCTTTTACTGCAGATTTGAGAAACCCAATCTCACACCTCAAAACCACTCTGAACTACACTTCACATGTCCTCCAACACCTCCTGCACCCCCTCTCCCCCCCTCCGCCACCCAACCAGTGCTTAAGGTCTGTGTGGAGCAGGTAACCAAAAGACAGAAGATAAGGAAAGCTTCAGGCCCAGACGGCATCTCATCTGCTTGTTTGAAAGCCTGCGCTGACCAACTGGCCCCAGTCTTCACACGGATCTTCAATAGATCATTGGAGCAGTGTGAAGTTCCCCGTTGCTTCAAACGCTCCACCATCATTCCTGTCCCAAAAAAACCCAAAATCACTGGACTTAATGACTACAGACCTGTCGCTCTCACATCTGTGGTCATGAAGTCATTTGAAAGACTGGTTCTGGCCCACCCGAAGGACATCACTGGACCCTTGCTGGATCCTCTCCAATTTGCCTACAGAGCAAACAGGTCTGTGGATGATGCAGTCAACATGGGACTGCATTATATCCTGCAACATCTCGACAGACCTGGGACTTATGCAAGGATCTTATTTGTGGACTTCAGTTCGGCCTTCAACACCATCATGCCTGATCTTCTTACAGCTAAACTGACCCAGCTCTCCTTGCCATCCTCAATCTGTCAGTGGATCACCAGCTTCCTGACAGACCGGCAACAGCGAGTGAGACTGGGGAAACTCACATCCAGGTCTCTCACTACCAGCATTGGCGCCCCCCAGGGGTGTGTTTTCTCCCCACTGCTCTTCTCCCTGTACACCAATGACTGCACTTCTAAAGACCCTTCTGTGAAGCTCCTGAAATTTGCAGACGACACCACCGCCATCGGCCTCATCCGAAACGGTGACGAGTCTGCTTACAGACTGGAGGTTGAACAACTGGCTGTCTGGTGCAGTTATAACAACCTTGAGCTCAACACACTCAAAACGGTGGAGATGATAGTGGACTTCAGGAGGAACAGCCCTGCTCTACCTCCACTCACCATCATGAACAGCACAATGGCAGCAGTGGAGTCATTCAGGTTCCTGGGCACCATCATCTCTCAGGACCTGAAGTGGAACAATCACATTGACTCCATTGTAAAAAAGGCCCAACAGAGACTGTACTTCCTTCGCCAGCTGAGGAAGCTCAACCTCCCAAAGGAGCTGCTGATACAGTTCTACTCGGCCGTCATTGAGTCTGTTTTGTGCACCTCCATCACTGTCTGGTTTGGTTCAGCTACCAAATCTGACATTGGGAGACTACATCGCACAATCCGGACTGCAGAGAGGATTATTGGTGCTTCCCTGCCAGCCCTCCAGGACCTGTACTCTTCCAGAGTGAAAAAGAGAGCAGGTAAAATTATCACAGACTTTGCTCACCCTGGAAACACCCTGTTTGAACTAAAATCATCACAGACTTTGCTCACCCTGGAAACACCCTGTTTGAACTGTTACCGTCAGGACGGCGACTACGATCACTGGCCACTAGAACATCTAGGCACAGGAACAGTTTCTTTCCACAGGCTATTTCACTCTTGAACAGTTGAATTAATAAGAGATAAAATGCTGGGCAGAGCGCAGGGAAAGTAAAACAATGCAGACGGATGTCATGGCTGAAAATCTATCCCCTCTCCCACTCCATACAAAAAAATCCCAGCATGAGACCACATGTACTGTGTATGTTATGTATTGCTATTGTTATTTGCTATGTAAACTCATGTGTTGTATATGTGCACTGGAAGCTTCAATACCAAGACAAATTCCTTGTGTGTGCAAGCACACTTGGCAATAAAGCTCTTTCTGATTCTGATTCTGATTCTGAACACATGAGGGCTTATATACACAGGATAATGGGGAACAGGTGACGAGACACACGACTGTGACATGAACACACGACAAGGTAATGATCTGAGATGTCATCGCTCTGCTGCAGAATTTAAACAGCATCAACATTGATTCCATGCGACAATATTAGATCTAAAGTATGATTACGAGAATGACACCTGTTATCTAACTCCAATAGAGTTTAAAATGTCTCTAAATTGCAATCCCAATGCTTTTTCATTATCTTCATGGATATTCAAATCACCAACAATTATGACTTTATCTGCAGCTATTAATAACTCTGATAGAAAATGCGTTTATAACCGCTTTTGTCCAGGGACAATCAAGTAGATTTACAGGGCGGTTTCTTCAAGAGTCTTGAAGACGCTGCCGCAGTTCTTCTGGATTTAGTCTGTTTCAGTGTTTCGTCACGTAATGAGAGACGGACTCGATGATGCTGAGATCAGATCATACCGGCTCCTGTCAGACTCCTGCATACAAAAATCTCGCTGGATTATTACAATTAATGGCAAAAGGAATGTTTGGAAACGTAAACTAATATTTCATACTGACACTACATTAACAGATATAAATAACTGGCTTTAAAAACACTTTTGCACAGTACTGTATATCAGCGGCTATATGTTAAGTTCTAAAACTGCAAGTATTGTCAATGAACAGTAGACTTTTTCTTAAGCTTTATTAAAACTAAATGTATTATTGCAGCTATTAAATCTGTGTCTGTCTCTACTGGGTTCAGAATACAGGAAGCTGGGGAACATGACGGGCACCGTCCACAAACAGACTCCTAATCTCGAAGCCCTGCAGGTGCTTTATCAGCGCATGGAGTACGAGTACAAATTCTACAACTTTATCAAAGCTCAATTCCACCTCACCAAGAGGAAGATCGGTCTGAGAACAGGCCCACGACCCTCCAGACATTATTCCAGTGTGCTTGAGAGGAATGACCTACAGGAGGAGCTGGAGGAAGAGGAAACCGAAGAATCACTGGACTGGACCGAGCAGACCTGAGCCATCTACCATCATCTAAAATAATCAATCATTCAGGTGGTCCTATTGAACCATACAACTGGATAAAGCTTGAAAATCATGATGATTGCTCATTTTTTTCTGTAAAAAAACTAAAATAAAGAATATTGAAAATTTTTATAATTTTCTCCTTTATTATAATGATCCTTTGAACCATTTTTAAACACATTGATAACATTGCAGAATTACTGGTAAGACAAAATGATTCATAAAAATATTTAGTGTCACACTGACAATTTTATGTACATTTTAATTAATACAATTTATCATTAATACTTAAAGTTGTTAAAGGTGATGTTTGAATGGCACAAATAAAGACTAGTTTCAAATACTCGTTTATAGAATTTTAAACTTAATTTTTTATTTGAATTTACTGAATTTCATTTTTTTTTTTTTTATATCTTCAAAATATTTACGCATTTTATCTTCAAGATTAAATACATTTTACCACCAATCTGTAGATAAATGCACTGGAAAACAAACTAGAAGACAAAAATCCTGATGAAGAACATCACTTTTTTAATGGAAGCTTGTTTCCACCACAGAATAAAATGTATAGATTTATCATTTTTATCTTAGCTTTTCTCAAAGTGTGAGATATAAACTCCAAGGTGTAAACTCGCATTTGCATGAAAAAAGGCAAGAATTGTGAGACAAAATGTTAGAATTACGCTTCATATTTAGCATTCAGTTGCAGAAACAAGCTTCCATAATTTTTTGAAGTGTGATCAGAACACTAAAAGTTATTTCTATATTCTATTGTTTGGCAGCAGAGCAATTCGAGCTGATAATTTGTCAAATTCATTAACAAGTAATGGATATCTGTTTGAAATTGCATTTTCAAACTCTGATGTGCTAATATAACTCATTGTGTTTCTATCTAGACATTTTCATTTAGGAGAACATGAGATGAAAGAGCTATTTCTCTAAGGCCCTTCAGATTCACAGTCTGGCTTGCGGTGGTTTCTCAAACAGACTCTGTCTCAGCAGATTGAGCGTGTCCAGCGCCGTCCCCCAACTCAGACTAACACCACAGCCGTCATGACCGTAGTTATGAACCAGAGGCACCTGACGGCCCTGTACATCCAGATATTCCCGCTCCACACGCACGTTGTCCCTGCCTGGCCGCAGTCCCACCCACTCTGCGATCACCTGACCCACTCGCAGGGATGGCTCCAGCTGTATGCAGCGCTCCAGGATCCCTTCACTGTCTTCTTTATCCACCTCCATCCGCCAGTCGCCCACCTGCCGTGTGCCTCCAATGGAGACGTAACTGATCCCAGGGTAAATGTAGGTCTTGCCATCTCCATCTCTTACGAAGTTCTTCAGCCAAGGAGCGTTCACCTTCAACATTTGTCCTCGAACTGGATAGACCTTCTCATCCTTCGCCAAAAAACGTGAGCCGACGCCTGAGCAGTTAATGATGGCATCGTAACTCACGGCCAGTTTATGAAGATCAGTCACCTTTTCACAAAGGATCAGGCCTCCAGCTGATCTAAACCTATTGGAAAATATAGACAAACATCACTGATATATTTAGTACATGCTTACTATTCCTCCTGTAGTCTGTGTGTTTGTTTTATAAATGAACCCTTTTTACATTGCTAGGGTTTTCAGAAGCAGAAGTCATCATAGTTGAGTAAACTTCTATAATTTTCTATATAATCTTCAACAGTATATAATCTTTGCATTCATATTTGCTCCAATAGCGAAATAAAAATAAATGACAGAGATGTTGTCAATAGATGTTTCTATTGACACCTTGATTGATTAGGTAAGAAAAGAGAAAGATGTGAAATTCACTCCCTCAGTATTATTACTCACACAGCAGCTTTAACCAGTTCTCTGTAATTTAATGTCAAGGTAACGGTACAACAGGGCTAAAGACCCTAAGAAAAATATGCTTTTCACTATTCCCATAGTGTATGATTGTAGATTTTATTGAATGTTGATGAAGCAACAGATTTTGTGTGAAAAGGTGCACCGGTGCCCCTTTAGCCCCGATACACTCTATTACACAACGCATAGTTTTATAAATATTTATATTATTTAAAAAAATTTAATTACATTTTTTCTATATTAATAATGGGATGACAAAGACGAGGAGCATAACTGCACACAACGAAAAATTAACAACAACTGACGAAGATATGAGGGCTTTTATACACAAGATAATGGGGAACAGGTGACGAGACTAACAAGGGGAGTGGCTGACATGACAGCTGACGAAAATTACAATTACAAGGAAATAGGAAGTAACGAGACACGACATGACTGTGACAAATAAGGGAAAGTGTTACAATCTGCAAATAAAATATATTTTTTATTTAAAATGTCCTATTACCTTTTTTCCAGCCATGGCAAGTAGCTCGGACTTTCACATTTTAATGTGGTGAATGCTTGTCCGAACTTATGATTAGGGAAACGCTTCATTTCTTGATCTGTCATGTATCTGAATCCAAACACCAAATCTGCCCAGAAGGGGTTTTTGTTGAGGGGTACATCCTTGAAAACGTGGTACCTAAGAGGATGCAAAGTTGAGATCATGAGAAATGAAAACCACATCAATGCATTATCTATTTGTGTGTTTAGTAGGGTTTTACCCGGAGCTCAAGTACACGCCAGCATCCGCGGCTCGTGGAGAATCTGCAATGGCCAGAAGATGATCAAACGACTCCTTGAACCAATACCGTTGCCGTTCAATAGGGATGTCTAGTAAAAGAGTTAAATAACAATTCATTTGACTGTTGTTACATAGACTGGCCTTAAAAGTTAAAAAAAGGCCTAATATCAAACACATGATTCAGTGGCATGCAATGTGATGCATTTGTCAGCGTTCATCTCACCAGGAAACTCAGTCGGTAGGAGGATTCCAGCCGCTCCATCACTGGTGGTGTCAGGCGAGAACTTCTCAGCAACCACAGTAACAGAACAGTGTGGAAGCGTCTCAGCGATACACACTGCTGTGGATAAACCCACCACACCTGCTCCGACCACCACCACTTTCACACGCTGCATCTCTCAGTTCAGCTACAAGACACAGAAGAGATGCTTTAGTGAGCAAATATATGAGTCTGCAAATACTGACCTGTGATTAACTATAATTCAAACTGATTAATAGGATCTAACATAAGAGTTTGTTTATATAATATATATATATATATATATATATATATATATATATATATATATATATATATATATATATATATATATATATATATATATATATATATATATGTGTGTGTGTGTGTGTATATGTCTGTGTATACAGTATACAATAGTATTCGATATAGATTTTTATGCAAAAGTTTTAGGCACGTTAGTATTTTCACCCCAACAAAATGGTTTTAAGGCTGATATTTCCTACTGACAAACTGTAGCTAAATATAGAAATAACTGGTTTAAAGCCCTTTTTGTGTGTAAAAATACACACACATATAAACACAAACTTTTGTTAGAGTATATATAATGTAATTATAATGTAATAAATTAATTGATTGTCAACCCTAATTGTTACTCAATATAGTATTTATTTACTTTAACATAATTGCAATACCTTATTTACTCACAGAACATCATTAAATACTTACAAAAAATTTAATATTTTATAAAGTTCACTTAAATGCTATTTGTTTGAGGTTTATAACATTTAATAAAAAAAACATTTAATATTGGCCATCAAAATATACCTTTTTATATTAATTGTGGAAGAAAACTTGCTGATTTTGCCATTCATAATGAAGTGGACAGTTATCACTGACTAATGTATTTAAACGTGAACTTCAAAACATGTAACGAGTATTTTCAAAGTTGAAATTAAATTGTATTAACATTTTATAAAGTTCACTTAAATGCTATTTGCTTGAGGTTTATAAAATTTAATTTAAAAAAATGTAATAGTGGCAATCAAAATATACCTTATTAAAATATAAGTCAAGTCACCTTTATTTATATAGCGCTTTTTACAATACAGATTGTTTCAAAGCAGCTTTACAGTGGTCACATGAAAACATTATAAACAAAGTTTGTTTGGCTGAACGGCAGCTCTAAAAGAGCAGTTTATATATATGTATATATAATCTTAAATTAACTTTTAAATGCACTGGTTTTAGGAAACTAAACAATTAGAGACAATGACATTTTCCTTAATTTCTTCACTTGCACTAGATAAATCATTGAGCACTGATTTCCCTGCACCCACGCAATACCACCATAAAATCAGATTCTGTGCCAACAAAGTCAATAAACAACAGACTGGTGTCCTACTTACCTGACTATTATAGCCTGCATATGCTATCCTACAAATCCCTTTTTTTTTTTTTTTTTTTTAAACAGTCATAGTGTTCAATACAATGATAATGATGATGACAATGATAACAACAACAAAAGTACTTTTCATACAGCCACAATAATAGCATATTATTTATAAATACATTCAGAGATCATGCCTACAGTTTTCATAACAGTATAAGAGTAATAATATTATTCAATATTATTGAACAGTAATAATACAGTTCAATACAGATTTAGTATGAATTTTTACAACATTGAAAAATAGTTATAAGTACAATTAATGTAAAAAATTATGTTTAAATTGAACAACGCAGAAAGAACATTATTCCAGTAATGGCAGACACTGTTATAGTATGTGCCAGCTGCACGGATCGAGCACACACTCACCAAACACAGCTCGAGCTCTCAGTCTGAGGATCATCACACTCTTGGACTGTTATCTGTGAGTGTGTGTGTGTCGTGTTTATAACGCATCATGGGAAATGGAGTTGCATGGGTCTGTTGTTTTGAGGGTATGCTGAACCACATATGCGCGTGTTTGAAATACTCGTTATATTTTAGTGCATAATAACGGGTCATCATGTTATCAGGATATAAAATGTTATCCTAATCCTTCAGTTGTGGATTTAAGGGCTTGTTGCTAGTGTGTTTTCAACACTGGGGAGGGTGTCTCTGTTCCTCCAGTGGCGCGAGGAGCCTCACAAAGACACTAATCGCACCGCATTCAGCAATGCTGGTGGATATAAAGCGGAAAATGGTCTTACAATATAAATAAAACTATTCCATGAAACCCCCTGCATTTATAAAGGTGATTACCACGTGGGTGCTACAATCGCGTCATTACACTGTCACGTGGTAATCACCTTTATACGCGCAATGGGGTTTTTTTGAATAATTTTAAATAGATTGTATATGTCTGTGTGTGTGTGTGTGTGTGTGTTTGTGCGTGTGTCATGTCTGACAACAACGGTCCCGCCCCATTTTTAACCCATTGCTGCCTTTCTATCCAATAATGCTCCGCCTAGTTCTGTGATGGATCCTGAAATCACGGACTCGGTCTAATTCTCGCGAGATATGCCTGTCTCAAACGGTTGCTTTAAGGTAAGGTCCTGAAAGCTTAATCCCCCATTATAGTTTCAGATAGTAGTGTAATTATTCTTTCAAACGCGTTTAAACATTGTGATTTATAAATCCGCGCTAGCCTTATAGCCGTGCGAGCGTGTTTTAGAAGCGAAAACAAAAGAGCTCTTTGTTGCTATACATGACGCTGGTTTTAAATCAGTTTATTCGTTTATTGCTGCGATCTAAGACCTTTGACATTCTGATTCAGGGTGCGCGCGCACACAGGGAGTGAATGACCTTAACGTGACCTATAAATGTGCTCATAACACAATGAGACCTAGACTGTGTTTGGACGTCTCTAACATCTAACGTGGCAATAGTATATTTGCTTTGTATTGCCACAGGTCTAAAGATGGACCTGTCCTTCAGTACAGACCTTTGTTTTGAATGATTACCATATTCATGAACAGGACAATAGGGTTTACATGGTTCTACAAAGAATGAGCCACCATGAATTTACTAAGATCCAGGCAGACGAGCAATGCCTAGGTAAAAAATAACAACAGTTATGAGAATAGTGTATAATCCAATCCAAAGTACTGTGTCCCATCGGTGAAGATTGTATGTAGAATTCAGAGAATAGAGAAAGAAGGACAAAAGAAAATATTAGCAGAAGGAAGGGAGAATGAGAAGTGCAATATATAGCCTATATATATATATACACACACTGTATATATAAACAATTTAAACATGTTTTGATCTAATAAGAAAAGGTCAAACGAACTCATCCATGAGGCGGTGTAACGGCTAGGTCAGAGTGACCTAATGTCACATGTCAGATAAAAACAGATGGATGAGGTGTGATTTTGACACCTTTATGACCTTTAAGAGAATATCACAGATCTCACATTATCTTGCACCTGTGGAGACAGAAACAAACATATTTTGTTCAAGTTCAAGTTTTATTTGTCACATACACAGTACAACATGTAGTGAAATGCTTTGACGCCTTACCAAAAGTTTGTTTTAAGGGAGGGGAAGGAAGAGCAATGGACAGATTGTACAGAGGCAGGGAGAAATGTACAGGTTACAGTATAGCATATTTATATGCAGTAACTTCAGTACAATAGTGCAAATAGATACAATGTATATACAATTATGTATGGAATGTATATAAATAAATACAGTAAGTACTACGGGTGTAAGTGTGAAGTATATGAATGTAGTGTACATTATACATTATGTGCAAACGTGTACATATACATTCTATATCCATCTCAGTGTATATACATATATGTGCAAAAGTGCATATGAGTGTGAAAGGAGAGCCCTTGACAGGAGTGTGTCCTGTGCACTATTGAAAAGAAGAAATATCGAGTCCTGTTTGTATGTGTGTGTGTTTGTGTTATGCCGGAAAGTTCTGGTTGAGGGTCCGTATTGCTTGTGGAAAGAAACTCCTCCTCATTCTCTCTGTGTTCGCCCTCAGGGAGCGGAAACGCTTCCCTGACCGTAGCAGAGAGAACAGACCATTATTGGGGTGGTTGATGTTTTTCCCAATCTTCCTGGCCCTGTTCAAGCAGCGTTTGTTGTAGATGTAAAGGTACTTTATGTAAAGGTTTGTTTGATGCAAAGGTACTTAGTCAATTCTGATGGAAAATACACCCACTTGATCTTGCGGCACAGAAGAGACACCAAAGATCTCACATCCTCTAAAAATCAATATCAGATCATGTAAAATATGATTAAAGAACAGAATAATTAATAAAAAAGAATAACTCTGAATGCAAATCATTTTGCACACCAGTTCTCAACTGGTTGGTCCCAAACAACCCAGTAATGACAGTGAAAAAAGTACTTCATTTTAGCATACTTTTAAAAAAGAGTACTTATTATGCGTGTACTTGCACTTAAGTCAAAATTTAGTATAGTTTAAATTTATATTAAAAGCAATTACTGACAAAGATCTTTGTCATTACATAATTAGGCTAATTATTGTTTTTGAATTATGGTTAAAGTTCACTACCAAAATCTGCCTTCAAGCGTTTAAGATAACTTAAATATTCTTTGTCATTTCTGTAAAACATTGTATGTCATGTATTTATATGTATTGTGTTCTGGAAGAATGAGTTGATTTGAGATATATATGAAGTGTTCTGCTAGTTTTAGTGTTTTTTATATGTGAAATGAACTGCTGTGAAGTTGAAAGTTGAGTAGAACTGCGTGAGCTAAGAGTCGACCCAAGTAGTGAGAAATGTGTCGTGTGATTATAAAAATGAAAATAAACTATAAATATGGGTTTGGTATTGTGTTGTTCACTACCTGATGTCCATGTAAAACCGTTGCTGGACTGGGAACTTAATAGATGTGTTCAAAACTTTTCTTTTGTAGGTTCAAGCTCGCTGTAACGCCATCATGTCTGTGCCGTCTCTGCCTCCACCGTCATCTGTCCTCTCCCTGCATTCAAAAACACACAAGGACACCATCTTGCATAAGTTTGACAAACTCAGAAGAAGGGAACTGCTCTGCGACATAACGCTCATCGTAGAAGACGTGCACTTCAAGGCGCACAAGGCTCTTTTAGCAGCGAGCAGTGAATATTTCTCAGTAATGTTCACTTCTGAAGATCAGGTAAGCCAGTCGTTGTACAAGCTGGATGGCATGGCTGCGAAAACCTTCGCCTCTGTGCTTGAGTTCATCTACAGTGCAAATGTGTTGGTGGACAAGAGTAGCTCTGAGCAGCTGCTTGACATGGCCCGCTTTCTGGACATCCCAGATTTACTCAAAGCCCACGAGGACCTTCAAAAGGACAGTTCAACGGCTGAAGTTGTGGTGTCCGCTGAGGGAGAACGTATTGATGAATGCATAGAGACAAAGCGTAAAAGAGGACGCCCGAAAAAGAGCATGAAGCCTCAGGATTCAAGCCAAAAAGAGAATCCAGAAAGCGGTTTAGCAGTACAGATGACCGCTGAGACTCAAGAGCCCACAGAACCTCTCTTAGATCCCGCTTCACCAGCGAGAGACTTAAGTGACCGCGACTACAACCCCAGAGAGGACAGACCTCGTCAAAGCAAACGCAAATTAAGGCAGCCTGTCAAACTGAAGGGGTACAGGTTAGGAGAAAATCTGACTGAGCAAAAGGAGCCGGGGAAGAGAGGTGGAAAGAGGAAGTATCCGGACACAGAGCCCAGATGTGTAGAGTGTGGGAAGCTTTGTAAAAACCATCTGTTTTTGAAGATACATCAACGAACTCATACTGGTACACCTCGTTTTTTAATATTCTGTATTCTTAAAAAGTTACAATGATGAATAGAGACACAAACAATTAGACATGAACTGAAATGTTTGTTGGGGAACATTTGTTAACATTAATTAACAAGAAATTTGTCTCTTTTTTAAATCAAGAGTTGTCTCTGTTAACTGCACTGTGGACACAATATACAATGTATTTGTATAAACTAACAATAGTAAAAGTTAAAAAATACTATAATAATATATTGCTCATAGTTAACTAATGCTTTAAGTATAATTTTAAAATGAGACTTATTGTAAAGTAATTTGAATTGCACACTAAATCTGTCAATTAATGTGACTAATCAATATTTTGTTAATTATTTTATTTAAATAAATTTTATTTATTTCTATTTAATCAGACTCATTTAGACCCTTTTCACATTTCTGGGGTTCTCAGAAGCAGAAGTCATCCCAGATGTGAATGGAAAATAAAACAAATATATTTTTGTGTTTCCATTTACTTCATTTGTAAAAGAGGATAGCATTTCTATCACTTCCCAAAAAAAGAGATTGATAACATTGATCAGAAGAGAGAAAGAATTTAGCATGTTACAAACATTCACAAAGCAGTGCTTATCAGTTACAACACAAAGTATAGTGTTATAAATGCATATTTGTTTTATGAAAATGTGAAAAACGTTGCTAGATTTATGTTAACTGTGGAAATGCGTCATCAGAATCTGAAGTGTCATTATAAAATTGCTTTTTTGTGCAGGTGAAAAACCATTCAGATGCAGTGTTTGTGGGAAGGGTTTCACCCAGAAACACACTCTTGTGGTTCATCAGCGCATGCACACGGGAGAAAAGCCCTTCATCTGCACGATATGCTCCAAAGCACTGTCCACCAAACACTCCCTACAGGAGCACATGAACCTACACAAAGGTGACTACTTCACAACTACTACACAAATACACCAAATCATATATATATATATATATATATATATATAACAATGCTTTTATCCAGCAAAGATGCATTAAATTGATCAATAGTGACAGTCAAGGCATTTAAAATGTTACAAAAGGTTTACTTGATAATAAGACATTTTTCTTCAGCAGCAATTGATTTCTGAAGGTCATGTGACTCTTTAAGGGCCCGTCCACACAGAGACGCGTATCACTGTATACGCATACATTTTTTATCGGATTGGGGTTTCGTCCACACGGATCCGGGGTTTTGGGAGACTGAATCCGCTCTCTTTTGATACCGGGTCTTAAAGTGGATACATCTGAGAACGACACCGTTGCGGTCTCGTGTGGACGGCCAATCCGTATATTTTGTCAAAACGATGATGTCATCACATCACGTGTCGGCTGCGTCACACGTAACAGCAACAGTGTTGCCAGATTGGACTGAAGATTTCCAGCCCAACTACAGCTTAAAACCCGCCCATTTAAAAAAATACCAGCCCAAAGTGCGTACTCTTATAAATAATGAAAAATGTTGAGCGATTTTATGCATCAAAAACAAGCCCAAATTTTATCAACATGCCCAATGCATTTTTTCCTGTTCGGACGTGACTAAAAGGAGCCCAATTGGGTGGGAACCCTGCCCAATCTGGCAACACTGAACAGCAACAACAATGCGCATGCTCAAAGTCTTCTTCTCTGTGTATAGTGTATTATCTGTATTAGAATTACAGCGCCCCATACTGGTCTGGCATACATACTACACCGTTTTCAGTCGGTTTCAGTGGTTTCGTGTGGACGCTGATATTTCTTGCGCCGACGCCGTGTTTATGAACGGATAGGGAATGCACCGGCATTGTGTGGACGTGGCCCTTTAAAAAATATATTAAAATAGAAAACATAACAATGTTTCACAATTTTACTGATTTTACTTAACTTTTTATCAAAGAAATGCAGACTTGGTCATTATAAGATAATTCTTTCAGAAATATTTCCAAATCTTCTGAATGTAGTCTATGTCTGATCTCTTTCTCCAGTGTGATTGTATCATATGATGGTATACCACAGTATTTTTATGTAAACCATGGTACACTTTGATTACCATATTTGCCTTATGTACTTCAGAGGACCCCATGGTTTAGTATGATCATAATACATGATGTCCAAAAGCACATGGCACGTTTCCTCAAAAAAAGTCATATCATGGTACAGTACATGACCAAAACACCATAGTACATATTCAAAAAACTGCAATGATGTTCTATCAAATTCTCCATTGTCTTTCTGCAGACAATAAATCTTTCAGTTGTGACCAGTGTGGGAAAAGCTTCAGTCAGAAGCGGCAGATGAAAAGCCACTACCGCATTCACACAGGGAAAGCGTTACCTGAGTGTACGCAATGCCACCATAAATTTATGGATGCAGCTCAACTGAAGAAGCACCTGAGAACTCATACTGGTAATAAACCGATCACACTTAAAACATTAAACTGCACTGCGGTTGGCATACGGATGAACACGGTGTTATTATTGCAGGTGAGAAGCCGTTTACATGTGAAATCTGTGGGAAGTGTTTCACAGCCAAGAGCACACTGCAGACACACATCAGGATACACAGGTCAGAAATGAACATTTTAAGGCATGTGAATATGGTAAAAACATTCTAAATGGATTCATATCGCCATATTTCCATAATTGACTGATTATTTGATATCTGACTGATTACTGATTAATTTTTTATATCTCTTTTTATAGCACCCAGAAAAAGAATACATTTTCACCATTACTTTAGGAATAAAATCAAGCGACTGATACAGGAACAAACTCCTTTGTAAAAACCTTCAGAATGTAGATAGAAATAAAACTGTAGTTTGGATTATGGAGTATGTAAAGCTGCTGAAGTGGAGATTTGTGGCCTTTTAAATATATGTATTGTAGTTGAAATCTAGGTAACGTGTAATAAAATGTAATCCACCTTTTTCCTTCGCCGCATGAGTCAGACGCTTTGCATGGTTATGGGACTAACTTCTACTGTGCACTGTATGATCAAAATAATACGCATTTTCAAAATCTGCGCATAATGAGATGACATTCTACCCTTCAACAATCAATCATTAAAAGGACATTTAAAAGTGAAAAAGCATTAACAAACAACCACAACAAACCATGAATAACCCCACAAATCTTGATTATTTCAGAAATATTAGAGGCATGTTAAATATCACTGTAGTAATATATGTCTGTATTATGTAACAGTCATCAAAAACGTTCATTAACTAGAGCATTGAGTGATTTCCATCATTTTGACAGACAATAAATTATATTTACCTGCTTTCAAAATATTTCTGTAAACAGTGTTAATATGTATTAGAAATATATTTTAAAGCATTCGTGTGAAAACAAACCTGGAAAGAGACGTGAGGATTTGGGGAGATAAACGAGCGATTCTAATGCATCTATTCATGGGATATATCATAGATTAAAGCGGGAGATCAGACAGTATATGCTGTATTATTTCATAATGTTACAGCAGAACACAGAGGAAAAAATAAAACAGTCAAGAGGAAAAGTATGCTGTTCTTGCCATTGTTATACCATGTGACATTAAGATACCAAGCGTTGTGTTATTGTCCGGTTGAAGGACATTTTACAGCTCATTCAGCCAAACGGACAGATGAGGATTATTTGTAGCGCGTCTTTTTGAGTGGAACTTCCCAAAATCAGAAATGCCTTTCATAATCTAAAACGCAATAGGCTTGTTAGGAAAAAGAACATAAACTTAAAAAAATATAATGTATTCATATAATATAGATAGGAATAGAACTGTTGGTGTATGTGTATGTACAGCTACTGAAGTGAAGATTTATGACTCTAAAGATGTTTTGAATGGCTATTAAAGTTATGTATTGTAATTGAATTCTACAGATGCAAGTAGATGCTTATTAAGCTTATTATGGATTTTTTCTTTCTACTACCGGTAGTCTTTCTTTCAAAATTTCAATGTTTTTTGCCGGTAATGTCTTGCCTTTTATTGTTCAATATTTGCATACTAAAAAACGTTCTTGTTGTCCAGAGGAGAGAGGCCTTACGTCTGCGACATCTGCAATAAGACCTTCTCCGACCCCAGTGCCAGGAGGCGTCATGTGGTGTCTCACACGGGTAAAAAGCCATATACATGTTTTATCTGCAACCTGTCTTTTGCACGACCGGACAACCTTAAAGCTCACACCAAGACTCACAACAAAGAGCGTCAACAAGTAGAAGCTGAGAACCCGAAGCCCGGAGAGGTGGAGGCCACATCTGGGGCTGAGGAAATGCACAACATCCTCCAGCTCCAGCCGTACCAACTTCCCACCCACTCAGAGCAGGAAATCCAGCTGGTGGTGACCAGCCAGGTGGAGAACATCAACCTGGGTCAGGATCAAGGCATCCGCATCATCACCGCAGAAGATACTTCTGTTGAACAGGGTCTTACACTTCTCACCCAACCTTCTGGTCACGTCCAAAACCTGGCGCTGGTCTCGCCGGCCGGATTGGACGGCGGCACTCAAATTCAAACCATCAGCGTCTTGGGTAGTCAAGTGAGCAGCGGGGAGCAGGAGGAAATGCACGTCATCACGCTGACAGAAGAAGCCATAGAGCAGCTGCAGGTTCATCACGGAGCTTCACAGCAGCTGCAGGTGATCCACCAACTGTCCGAGACCCCCGCTGGAAATCCCAGCCGGCCGAGTCCAACGGGAGGCATTCACATCAGCAGTCAGAGCGGCCAGCCCATCTCCATCAGCCAGACCAGCGAGCAGATCCCCAGCGATCAGATTCAGGGTCAAACCTTCCAGATCCAGGCTGGGACGCTCTCGTACCTCTACACCACCAGCGTGACCCCGCAGGACTGAACGGACACAATGGTTTGAATCCTTTAGGACTCATCCACATGCTGATGCTTCTTCTCTTTTAATGTAAATGGTTATATTTTAATACAGTAAAGCTAATTGAGAATAAGCACAAACATCTCTTCAAACACTTTTCCCCCTTTTTTTAAAGATAATGTCTGTAATATTGATCATGAAGTATAACCATTATTAAACTGTTTTGTATTTTTTAATGACAAGACTAAAGGTAATAAATGGCTCACATACACACAACTCCAAATGTATTTGTCCAAAATGGATTTATGCAACTGTCCAGCAACGGCTCAAAGACATTTGAGGTAAGTTTGTCTAACCATTATCGACAATTAATTTACAATTAATTGTCAATAATACATCAACAGTAATTTCTGTAATGCAAAAAAGTAATATTAATGATGATTTAATATTCTTTACAAATAATACTTTTTTATTTCTAAAATTACAGAGAAACTAATGCAAATGTGTGGAGACATTAGTTTAATTTAAACTTTTTTATTTTATGTAATGTCTATATAGTTTAAATTAATTTGTATGCCAGTTTTAGTTATTTTAGTTCAAAAGAAAGTTAATAATTTATTATGAAAATAACACAAACTGATTTGGTCTCTATGATCCTGAAATATTTTTATTGGGATTCTGTGGTGAAATGAGACCCGGATATGCATGAAACTCACCCAATGCTTAAACATCGCGTTTTGATTAACGCACAGCTTTAATTACATATAATCCGACCACATCAAGGTTAGACGGGACAACAGTAAACATGGAAGACACATTCATTACCTTTACATTTATGCATTTGGGAGACGCTTTTATCCAAAGCATTGCATTCAAGGAACACATTGACATTCTAATCAGTTCTTGCTTTCCCTGGGAATCGAACCCATGACCTTGATTTTGTAAACACCAATGCTCTACTGATTGAGCTCCAGGAAAGCTCATATTCAACGTTCATATCCAACCTCTACTAACGTCGTGTCTTCCCTCTACAATCGTTATCAATAAGTAGTCTCAAAATAATTCAAAAGGTGTCAGTTTGTGATATATTCGGTTGATTTACTTGTGACCCAATCTAAGATTCGGATATGTTGCGTGGTTAGAAGATGCGATTCCATCAGGAAGGCTGGGTAACAGCGCCTCTGAAACATCTGGGCGAAGACGACTGGAATTCTGTGAACGATAAAAGAAACAATTAACATCACACCACATAACTGATGTTCTTTATTCTATTATCAGATTTAAAGGGACAGTCAAAAGGGGTTGGAAAGACATGAGTAAATGAAGAACAAATCATTTCATTTTTGGGTGAACTATTCCTGTAATGGTTGGCATGTTAAATGACTTTTACAGCAGAATCGATGAACTCACTGTTTTGGGTCGATCCAGAGGTGTCCAAGTCTCTCTCCAACCAGATTCAGCGTTGAGCTCATCAGCTGTGTTCATAAAGCTGCTGTTTGTAAAAGATATAACTGAGTTGTTCCTGAGCAAACCTGCAATACAACAAGCCATGTGTCGACGCAAAACGACAGAGAAAATGACTCAAAACGAACTACTGCCTTGAGCAATTTAATCAAAGACATCCATATATGTAATATCGTATATATTTTTTATATATTTTTAATAATTTGTTATTATTTTTGTTACATTGCATATTTCATTTTCTTGTTATTAATTGTTTCTTTTGTGTGTTTAATAATGCTTTTGCAATATTGTAAACACAGTCATGCCAATGAAGTACTTTAAATTGAAAATTGATTTACCTGCCGATGAATTTCTTAAATGTAGCCTTCTCAAGGAGGAGCTTTGGCGTCCTTAAGCATGAAAAAGTAACTGAGATGAATAACAATGTTTCCTAAATTCTAAAATAAAAATGGACAATAAAAACAGTATTGTGAGCACCTGAAGCAAACGTAGATTTACACAACGCTGCCTCATTATGCATCTGACTTTGTAGTCTGTCCACCTGCTGGAACGCTTCTTGCTTCAAGCTCCGCTCCTGATGAAGCTGACCTCTCACCTTCAACATACAAAATCATAAAAATGTTTGCATTTGGCAAACGATGCAGTAAAGGTGTACATGTCATCAGTTCATGCATTCCCTGGCAATCAAACCGTCACTCTTAGAAGAAGGTTCTATATAGAATTAGAAAGGGTTCTGTCAAGTACTTCATAAAGAACTTTTTAGGGAAGAACTTTTAAACTTTTTAGTTTTCATTCATTTTTTATTAACATTTTTATGAAATTATCAGTGTCAGGGTTCTACCACATTCTGTCTAGTAAAATCTTGTTGTTGTGGCAGAGCTCTGACACTACTGTAAAGTCTTGTGTTTGGTGTGTGTGTGCGCGCGGTTTCGACGGTTTGAGTCGTCTCTTGTCTGTGTAACGTTTTATGTGCGGGTTATGATGTCATGACATTCATAACTCGTGTGTTCGTCCTTGTCTTGAGCGCGCGAGACGAGTGGTTGCTTGTTCTCGCGGGCTCTACGTTATGTGAGTGGGTGCGGTTTCGGGCTTTGCGTAAACCGCGTCCTCTCGTGTCTGTGTGCATTGTTGTGTGCACACGTGATTCGTGTTTTCATCGGCCGCGTGCTTTCATGTTGTGTTTTGGTGTCGCTCGCACAGTTTGGTTGTCACCAGCTGCGCGCCGTCTTTGTTTAATGTGAACACGCGGCGATGCGCGTTTACATTGGCTGCGTGTTCGTGTCTTGTCATTGTGTAACCCTCGCACCTTGTTCCTTGTCATTAGTTTGATTTGTCCCAGCTGTTTCCCGATCAATTACCCTTCCTCCTGTGACTATTTAATCCCTTCGCTTTGCTGTCTTGTGTTGCGTCTGTCGTTATTTGGCATGTCGTTTCTGCCGTATTGTAATCAAGTCAAGTCTAGTCGTGTCTTGTTCTGTTCAGTCAGTCTAGTTATGTTTTTCCCCCTCTGAGCAGTTTTTTTTGTTAATAAAAAGCCCTAGTCCCTGCATCCTCGAGTCGTCGCTCTTCCCTTCTTCCCCCACACCTGACAATCAGACTGTAAACATCAACTAGAAAACCCTTTAAACAAGAAAGTATTATGCAATCATTTAAGACATTTCTCCTTATATAGAGCCTTTTTGGCTAAAGTACCTTAGGGTTATCCTTTAAAATGAAGACTTTAACCATATTTTAATTTGATTTTGATGCTGAAACTCACTTGTTTGATTTGCTTGTGGCTGCGCTGTTGCCGTAGCTCCGTCTCTTTGCTGTGTTTCTCGAGTTGAGCGCTCAGAGTCCTGAGTTGACTCTCCCTGTCCTCCACGTCTTCCTGCAGCTGCTCCAGGCTCTGCCTCTTCAGGCTCTCCAGCTCCTGACGGCTTTGTGCGTCTCGTGCAGAGCGATGCTCCACGTCCTGCAGCTGCTGAGACTGAGACAGAGGTGTCTACTATACTCCACTACTATACTTGAGTATCATTTTAGGGAATCTGTACTTTGAGTTGACTTAATTTTTCCAAAGCGATTTTGCATTCAAGATACACAGTTACACTCATTTTCCATGAGAACTGAACCCAAGACATTGTTGCTGCTAACACCACATTCAAGTTACCAAGTTAATTTGAGTTCATAATTAGTCTTGATTATTTGTCTAAAAATCACTATACAGTATTCAA
Source organism: Rhodeus uyekii (assembly GCA_037043235.1). NCBI lineage: Eukaryota > Metazoa > Chordata > Actinopteri > Cypriniformes > Acheilognathidae > Rhodeus > Rhodeus uyekii. The sequence goes on from JAWRVZ010000057.1 coordinate 3,115,105, forward strand.
AAGTCAAACCACAGTAAAAGTATCTGCTGAAAAGTAACAGGTTTCAGGATACTGGTTTACTTTAACATCTGCTGTGTTCTAGACAGGGCCTAAAATGAAAATTCTCCAAGCATCAAATGCGAGTAAAAATCTGTGTTGCAAGTATCTGAAACGTTCTCAATCACCTCTTGGCCAGTAATACTTTATGAATTTTAGCAGTGCAATGTTGTGAGAATATAAATGGAAACAAACATGAATGACGCTAAGGACAGTTGATGAGCCAGTGCTGCATCGTCACAAAGCTGAAATAATAATTGAAATATTCAAGTGCAAGAATACGTGAAAAGAAACCCACCGTGTGGGACGTTTTCTGTTGCCAAACATCTCAGTGAGCGAATACACGTGAATGTCTTCTTGACATTTAATATCTCCTCATAAACATAGTCAGTTTTGTCTTAAGTGAACATAACAGTTCAGTATGTAACTGTATAATGGATCCGTGCATTAGCTCTTAAAGTGACAGCAGCCTAATATATACATGCAACCATCTGTTTCACTGTTAATCAAACAACACAAGACAAAGAAAGATCACTCACTGCTCTTAACTTTTATAATATTAATAAGGATTAATCTATGTTATATTTATACAGGGAAGACTATACAGTGTTTTTTTTATTTTATTATGTAATTTTTGTACCTAAAATGTGTGAATTGTGTATCTTCAATTTTGAGGTCGTCATTGTCTGTTTTTACAAAAACAGTTTCATGGCCGGTACATTTTCTGAAGTTGGCAGGTGTGGAAAAAAGTTTTAGGCCCTAGTTCTAGAGCTTTAATTTGTGAGAACAGTAAGAAAACTTTTCTTTCTTTTTCAAATGAGACAATCATTACTGAAATCAAAAAGCTTGGAAAACCTTTAAATATTTAAGTACAATTGAATGTTACTTCACTTGAGAATGTATTTTTTTACAAAAAAAAATGGTGTGTTAGATACTTTGAGTAAATCATTAATATAATGTATCATCACTTTTTACAACCCTGGACTGATATCATAACTAAGTTCATTTTCAAGCCCACATCACTCTTGATCAGGGCTGCATGCGTCGATCATGATCTACTGGTCAATCGCAAAGGTAGTGTGGGTAGATCGCATGGAATTAAAGTAGACGTCATCCGTCCTCACTATGATATGTGTCACTTGATTGACATACAGGGCAGCCAGTTTGACCTCTGACCTTTTCTGACACATGGGTCACCGCGCATGCGCACAACGGCTGCAAATGCTGCTAAACTCTAGCAAACTATCGAGAAAACGTACCACTTCCATACGGAGGAGGTGAATTTTTTTCCCCCACTATGTCATTTTTGCTATACATCTCTATACCGAAGAAGGGAAATGTGGAGTGGCATATATAGTAGGTAGATCATTTTAATGAAGCTCACAACCCAAAAAAGTGCGGGCACCCCTGCTTTAGAAGTATCATAAATATATTTCAGATACCTGTCCTTGTCTTGATGATGGCTTGGTTTGCACACATGAAGATGAGAAGGCTGAGGCTCGTACCTGCTGAATGATCTGTCTCCTGATGTGCTCATAGTCGCTCTGACACCGCCGCATGGCCTCCTTCACAGCATCAAGCTCTTGTTTCAGAACAATCTCCTGCTGCTCTGAGATCATCTTCACTTTAAGAGCCTGGGTTTTACACGACACCTCATTCTGGACACAGAGCAACATCCAGCATTACTACAGGCAAAAGGGTAGAAAAAACAACTAACCAATGCCTGGGTTTATTTAACATGTGATTAATACCAGTTGCCACTGCAGCAGCTCTTTTTGCAGTTTCTCTTGACCGATCACCAGCCTCCAGTGGCTAAAGGCTCTCAGTTTACACAGAAGTCCAGCCAGCTTGCTATTCTCTGCATGAAGATCTTCTAATACTTCTTTCTGAATAAAACAAAGGCAATACTGCAAGATCAACGCCGCGAAGAACACATTGCAGACTTGTTAAGTCCATCTTGTTAAGGCAGATGGTTAAGTCTATGAATGGATCATTTTTATGTTTTATGATTTTGATGTTTCTAGCATGCTATAAGTTACCAAAAATGTATGCACCTGTTCATGGAAATAAATGTGATGTTATTTTCATCTAGGGGTGCATCAATTTGTTGTGAAGATCTTGTGTTGTCAATGCAATGAGTCAATGAGTTCATCACTCTGTAAAATCTCCTCCAGAACATCCCAAACACTTTCAGTGAGTGTAAGGTCTGAACTCAGAGCTGCAGATTCATGAGTGAAAATGATTCTTCATTCTCTCACAGTTTGAGCTGATGAATCTTCCTGGAAAATCATCATGATGTTTCTTCATACATGGTTTAAGAAATGTAAAGCTACTCACTCCATCAATTAGAGTTAAAAGAACTGTTGCCGAACATATAACATGCTAGAAACATAATAATCTCTGCAATAATGATCCAATCATAAACTCTTAAGCATCAGCCTATTTAAATCCAAACAGTGACTTTTTTTCACACACACACACACACACACACACACACACACACACACACACACACACACACACACACACACACACACACACACACACACACACACACACACACACACACACACACACACACACACACACACACACACACACAAACACATGCCAAAGCTCATTGCTGCAGTTCACCTCCTGAAGTGTGTGAATGAGGGTCTCGTTATCATTAGTGGAGGATAGTTTATTTTTCAGTTTGATGATTCTGTCCACGCCTTCCCTTCTCACGCTGCTCACCAGCTGTCGCACATCTTGGTCCATATTCATGTGGTATTTATCAAGACGTGACTGTGGGCGGCACAAAGAGTTGAGCCAGCTGACGTCATGCAAACCATTGTATGTATGAATAATTTTATGAAATCAAAATGGAACTTTTACGATTTTAGTCCATATGTCAACACGAAACCTATGTGTGTGATCAGGCTTACACACCTTCAGAAGAACACACGTGGAAAAGAGCTGGTGAACCAGCGTGTCATAGCGTTCTCTGTGTTTGAGGTTGAGATGTTGATCTAAGCTTCTCTTCTCCTCCTCCAGTTGACTTACTCTAGCACGCAGAGCCGTGATGTCAACCATCATCCCCCGAAACACATCCGCCACCTGAGATTAGACGTGTTTACTAATCATGTGGTGAAGAACTGTGGTGCTATACTTTATGCACAAACCCGAGTTTACCTTTCTGTAGGGATCACTGGCCAGCATTTCTTTGGCTTCCAGTTCTTTAACATCCTGTGGAAACAGATTGCGTTCACTTTTCAGATTACTTTTGTTACTGTATTTTTGGAGGAGCGTTCTCCAAACGTTCAAATGCTTGTCTGGATGTACCTGCTCTCTCTGGTAAAGTAGTTGTTCCTGCTGTTGAAGGATGTGCTCATAAAACTGAGAATAGCTCTGGAAGACACTCCGCTCACGATTCAGTACAGCACAAGCTAGTTCAGTCAAACATGTCTGCAGATGAGTGCTGGAGAACGTCACCTAGAAAACACTCACGTTTATTTATCAGTCAATTACATGGCATGTAATTGAACAATGCTATCGTAATGCTACACGCTCAAAAATCAAGGATCTTTATTGGCATTGTTGGCTCCATTAAGAACCTTTCAATTTCACAAAAGCTTCTTTCTAGTGTAGTAGCTTTTTTGGATATTACTTTTTTACTCTTCCTGCACAAACCTACGTAGGTTTGTAATACTTTTTCATTACGTCGGCCATTGGTCTTCATTGGCTGCCGTGAACAACATTTAATTTGACCCGCTCTCAAACACTGCAGTTGTAGCGAAGGCCTGGAAGAGTTTGGTTCATATCGGGAAGACGCTGTTTTCAGCATTGTCATGCATCGTCATGGGTTCGGTTCCCAGGGAAAGCAAGAACTGATTAAAATATCAATCTGCACCTTGAATGCAATGTAGGTCGCTTTGGATAAAAGTGTCCCATAAATTCAAAATGAATGCACTTCCTAAGTACAAGGTCTTGCGCTCAAATTTATATGATGATCAAATCCAATGGAAGTCAAGCTTCCAAAAATGTGTAACAGCTAACACTAACGTTGCGGGTATGGCAGTACGCAGGGAAGGAGACAAGAGACAAGTGTTTTTTTCTTCTTTTTTTGGAGTGGATATCAAAGGAGAAGACGCTTCACTACACCGAATAAACAGCTTTTGTGAGGAAATAGCTTATCATTTAATGAATGGATTGCCTGTCCGCTAATCTTCAACATGTTGTATGCTAAACAATACTTGCTTTGAGGAGGATATATCGATTTTACCTTGACAAAAAGACAATTTTTTTAAGAGAAGGCAGAGTAGGCAATGTCGCGACAGTTAGGACTCATTTATGGCATTACCAGCAGCAAATGTGTAGTAGTATTTAATAGTTTATAGAAAATAAACGTATAAACTATCTATGCTTTCTTTCTTTAGCTTTCGGTTTTTATCAGTTATGATAAGACCAGTAATCTGCAGCTAACAGACCGATTTGCGCTCATTAAATCACATTATATCCATTATAAAGAACACAAATGTACAAAAATGTCTGTATACAAAAACTTACGGAAATACTATAGCATTGAGTATCATGTTATAAAGCAAGTTATAATTTCAGAATTGTGAGATATAAATAGTCTTGTGAGATATACTAGTATTTTACTAGTATTGTAATTCATTTATATTTATGCATTTAGCAGACACTTTTATCCAAAGCAACTTGCATTCAAGGAACACATTGAATCAGTTCTTTCTTTCCCTGGGATCGAACCCATGACCTTGGCGTTGTAAACACCAATGCTCTACTGATTGAGCATTGAGCATCAGAGAACATTAGCTCGCAATTGCGAGAATTGCAGTTGTTTAAATTATGCAATTCTGACTTTATATCTTGCAATTGTGAGTGTTTTTTTCCACAATTCTCACAAAAAAATCTGAATTGTGCGATAAAAAGTCAAAATTATTGTTTTTGGATCTTGGATGCATGTGAACCTATTATAAGAGACCTTCAAAACAAAATTAGGAATCTTTAAAATAGCATAAGAGAGGCATTTTAAAATGTTCTTCATACTAAGAAACAATGGTTCTTTTAAGAACCGTTCACTTTTTTGTTTGATTCGTTGAACCAAAAATGATGCTTTATTGCTATCGCTGTATATCAACGATATATTTATCAAGACAATGATAAAATTGTTCCTTTTGGGAACCTTTGTGTTTAGCAAGAAATATTTACCTGTCCATTGGTCTCTCCCTCAGCACCGTTCATCAGCAGCTGGACGAAGCCCTCCACGATCTGAGGTCTCTCTAGAGAGACACTGTGTCTCATAGAAGGCCGTTTCCACAGTTCTTTATTACATGTGAAGACAGCAGAAGAAGATTGGGATGAACAAAGCACTGCATTATAGAAAGGACTACGGTTTTGTTGAGATGAAAATATTATAGTATCCTAAATATAGGACTAGCTGTGGTGATTTTCTAATGACAGCCTGCAGGGAGCATCATCAGGCCCAACCCAGTGCTCTTTGATCTCCTCTGGGTTCATGCAGAGGCTGCTGGTTACCTGCGGGGAGCTGCGCGTCATGCCGCGAGCGCTCCGACATCGCTAGAGTCATTTCACTGTTAATCCTCTTCTGAAGTGCTCGGATCATGTCACACTCCGTGATCTCCAAGAGTCTCAGTAACTACAACAAACACAGCAAACACACACCGGTCTCGTGTAGACTATACCACAGACATCAATAAAATAAAAAAATCACATCAATGAATTGTCAAAGACAGCCTGAAAATTACTCACCCTCACCCCTAAACGCATAAGACTTTCGTTCATCTTGGGAAAGAAAAGCTGAGTGGTTTCTGCACTCCTCCACTGACAGAACGCAACTGACACTTTGACACTTCAAATAGTTCATAAAGATTCATATGAATTGAGCGGTTTCGTTAATGTGGTAGTTGCGAATACTTTCAATGGAGGAACAGAAGTCTTATGGGTTTGGAAAAACACGAGGGTGAATATTTAATGACTGCAGAATTTACATGTTTGAGTGAACTTTCCCTTTAAACATTTTTTTTCATTTAAGAAAGAATCATGACTGTTTTGTTTAGTTTATTAATTTGATGATTGTTCAGATCTTTGCTTTTGTAGCGATTCTAAGCCTAAGGGAAATGGTGCGGATCTATGTGTGCGTGAATCGTTTTGTGATCGAACACACATAAATCTGCACAAAGGGGAATTTGGATATTAACAGTTAATTATAACGGATTATAACAATTATTAATATCTATGGCTTGATTCGACTTGTAGAATTTTCTTTAATTCTAGAAAAGAGTTCAAAGGACGGATAATTTGTCCAGCAAATATTGACCTTATAAACTCTATAAAAAGGAAAGGTTTCTTTTGGCCACAAAGAAAGATCTTTCCATTAATTTGTAACAAGGATCGGTCACCATTAAAGTGACTTATGGTTGAGCAATTCAGAGGCAATCACGTGTGAATATATATATTTTAATAATCGACAAACAATAGACAAACATACACAGATGAATTGAAAAAGGGAAGAAGAGAGAATAAGAGAGAGTAGGAGAGGGAGAGACAAAGGAAGGTAGTATTACAGACAATAACCTATTTGAGAACAAACAAGGAATCAGACCAACTTATTGGTATAAACTCAAATCGCTTAAAGATCGCTTAAGGGCTACTTGCTTATGTTTCTTTCTGTGGCTGGTCGGAATTCGTGCGTGTGAATTCCGATCTGGTCCGAGGTTTGCGTCTTGCTGGGCGGGTCCGTTGGAGTCCGCGGTAAGTTCAAATTATGGTTCTTTGTTTGTAATGTCCTTTGTGGAAAATGGCGCTGGATCCAAGAATCCGCGCCAGAGGAGGAAAAGGAACAGGAAGAAGGGGCTGGAAGAGATTGAAGAGAGTTGATCCTTGGCCTACGGGCGCTTATAAAGGCATGAACAAAGCACGCCTCTAAGAGTTGGGACAGCCAATCAGAGTGAAGGAACTGAGAAGCGGGAAACTTTTCTTTGTCTCTTAGTCGGAGGTGATTAGCATGTTTTATTGCCTACTTGAGAATGCAGACCTTTGGGTTTTGGAATAAAAGAAAGAGTCTGATGCATCCTAGCACAGTGAAACAAACCTAGACGGTCTGCAAATGGAAAGACAAAGATTTCGAGACCATTCATGGCTATACTAACTCTTAGCATGAAGGCAAGGTAAAGATTGACTTGGTTTTACCCAAGTATTTACTGATTATAAGCTTCTAAATTATCAAACACATCTAAAATGGTTATAACAAAAAGCATGCATACATATAGGTAAAACACAACACATCTAAAAATGGAAAGTAACTAATTTAAAAGTCACATGGCACAGTCTTTTGTTCTTGGTATGTATGTGTGTGTTTGTGTGTGGGGGCTGTTTTACGATGGCATCCTTTGAAATGCAGAGGAGAGCGAGGGTGAATGCGAATGGTTTGTGTCCTAGAAGTCTTAAACTGTCAAGTCACAGACTCTACGGAGCCGATCCTGTCGAATCACTTTTTCAATCAAAGAATGAATCTTGATCGATCATTCATGAGCACCGTCCATACCCTACAGACCCCCCTTTGGCCAACGAAGTTCGTGTTTGAACATCTTTGGACATTAGTTCCGATTGTCGAATGGCAGGTGCATCATGAAGGATTGACTTGGTTGATGGGAGTTGAATCAGCAGGTGCCTTGACAGTGTCACCTGTCATCTTAAAGTCAGTTCATTTGAGGCAGGTGTTTTCTGGTTGCTGCAGGGAGTGGTCAAGGCTTTGCGGACCGTGAGACATACATGTAGAAAACTGACCTAGCGCTGGTGCTGGTGGAAGGAGGACAGCAGGTAGACATTAGTGCACTTCCAGGGTGTCTGCAGGTCGGAATGTTGCTCTGTTCTGATGGCAGTGCTGAATGGAGCTTGTTTGAGCTGTGTTGGGCAGAGAGTCAGAAGTTTGTGGTGGCACAGTACTTCTGTGGTGGGTCCTGTTCAGGGAGCCGTGTTGCTCATGCCAGCAGCTCTGGTGACTCTGAGGCAGGCACGTCCGGCCATCTCAGTGCAGTTTCCGCTTGACACCTGTGTGAAATGTCTGAAGTCGGTTGTTGTTGTTGACAGCTGTTGGTCCTTCCGTGGCGTTTGCGTGTTGAGGTCTTTGTCACTGCATGTGTTGTTTCAGGGTTGGTGTGGTTTAAGCCTTTCTTTCTGTGACTGCAGAAGCCTTCATGAAACTTGTGGGTGAAGTTTTGAGTGGAGGGCTCTGGTTTCCCTCCCCCCTTCGGTGTTTGTCAAAGGCTGAGGGAATTTTGCACTGCTGATGTGGTGTTAGCCAGCAGGGTGCCTCTTTGTGGGTTCAATTTGAGTTGACCAGACTCTGTCAGTTCTCTCTGGACCAGGTTGAGCTTGTCTCTACTGCAGCTGAACTGTTGTGTCCGGGTTCGGACTTGAGCTCTTGGAGGGCAGTGTCAAGGTGAGTGATGCTGGAAACTCACCCCCCTTTCTCAATCTTCAGTTCAAGTTCTGGATCAGGAGTCAACTGACACAAGTGGCAGTGTCATGCTGGTGGGAGTGTTGACCACCTGCAAATTCTGCTTGTGAGGTGAGTGTTTCTGTGAGACTGGGTTACTTGTTGAACTGGCAGCCAACCAGGTACCATCTGACGTACTTTGCCATGTCTTGCTGCATGCCAGGGCAGAATGTCACTTGTTTCGAGTGGCTTTAGTGCCATGGTGTCTGGTGCATGGTGCGTCGTGGGCATATGCTGTCGTGACCCCCCTGTGGCGCGGTGTCACCACTAGCCTTGGCGCTGTGAGGACAGCCGGGGCATACCACAGCATGTTTGCTTTCACGCGCAGCAGGTGTTTGAGTTCGTGCAGCCTTCTGAGGCTTGGTGCAGAAGTGAGGTCAGAGGTGCAGATAGGGTGGCTGGTGGGGTCTGAGAGGTGGTTAGAAGCTTCAAGGTCAGCTGTATCGCTAGCAGCGTATTTGTTGAGCCAGCGTAAGCGGCTGTGATGTTGACACCGTTGCTGGAGGTGTCTGCTTGCTGCGGGTTGTCGCTGCAGCATTGAGGGTGGGTGGGTGGGTTGGTACTGACCATAGCTTGCCATAGAGTGCGCCCGTCTTGGCATTTGGTTTGAGGACGGGCCAGATGGGAGCAGAGTAGGTGCTGTTGGATGGGCGGATGACACCTTCTTCAAGCATGGAGTTGATGATTTCCTGCACAGGTTCTTGTGAAGCTATGGGAATCTTGTCCTGCTTGACAGAAGTGGGAGGAGCATTTAGGTGTGTTGGGATGCGCACTGTGTGAAGGTCAGTGAGACCACAGTCTTGTGAGTCTTTGGCAATTGACGCTTTGAATTTGTACAGTACTTGTCGTTCTTGACAGTCTGTATCAGCCTTTAAAGCGTCCGCATCCTTGAGGATTTGCTGGACTTGAGTCTCAAATCCTGGATATGGCTCCTCTGTCTCCTTTGTGTCATCTGCCCTGTCAGCTGTCAGAGGTGCAGTGTCGTTGTCAGTCTCACAAGCAGGTTGGTTAGAGACTGTATGCACTGTCAGGCGTTGATCCTCTGTTCTGCATACCTGTTCTGTGGTTAATGCCGTGGCAGGGGCGATAGTGATGATCTGGAAGGGTGCTGTGGACAGGGTGTTGTCAGTGCGCCCTTCTGGGATCATTGAAGGTGGGATGGAACCAGTTATTGGTAAAGTGAGTTCAACGTTGTGGAAATCATGACTCACTAACCATCCCAGATGATAAGCTCTGGGGATTCTAATGTCTGTTGCAGTGCAGTTGTTGAACAGGATGTAGACCGCACGGGAAAGCACCTTTGTGAGAGGTGTGGCTTCCAGGGTTTGACCACGTCGCATGTTGAGCCGAACAGCGACCCCTTTGGTGTAGGCTGGTACTACAATGTCCTGTTCATTAACTAAAGTGCAGACCTCTGGAATGGTCTGGCCTGACTTGAGGTTTTCAGGGCAAACTGGAACAGAAGATTTTAAAGTCATTGGGGCCCATACCACTTTGTCAATAAAATCCACTTGAGCTTTAAGGCGAATCAAAATGTCTGCTCCGATGTAGACATCGTGTGGCAGGTCCGGAAGGACCAGGAAGTAATGGGTTAAACACCTGCCAATCCAGTTCAAGTTCAAAGCGCAAATGTTCTTGGCAGTTCTCATTGTTGATGAGCAGGAGTCAATGGGGAAGCAGGTGCGCTTGCTGGTGAAGGGAAGGTCAGGTGAGTCCTTGATGAGGGCATTGAACAGTGCAAGGCTGATGGCTGAGTTGTCTGCCCACAATGCAAGAGTGATGTCTGTTGTTGTGACATCATTCAACTGCAAGTTTGTTGTGACCTTGGGGAGGTCAGAGTCAAAGTCTTTGATAGGTTGGAAGGTGCACAGCAGTGAACTTGAAATTTTCCCGGGAGCTGACACGGCTGTGAAAGTTCCCGCGGCCTCTGGCTGAGTTCCCGTGACCTCCATGACCTGACAGTCTGGTTCAGTTGTCCTAGGTGACTGGAGAGACAGGGGTTCTCGCACTTGAGCCCAAATTTTCAAGTGTCTAAAGTCCAGCAGGGGTTCGAAACGATCTAGCAGATCTTTGCCGATGATGAGAGGAAATGTGTCCACAGGTGATACGTACACTGGGTGTACCAGACTCATTGGACCGATTGTGAGGTGGATGGGAGCAGTGTGTTCGAGCTGTACCTCATTTTGGCTGTATGAGTGCACATTCAACACACATTTTTGTGATTTTAGAGTTCGGTTCTGTCTCTTAGCTGCAGCTTGGAGTCTGTCAAAGAGTTGGGATGACATTAAAGTGAGGTCTGCCCCCGTGTCAACAAGGGCCTCAAGCCTCATCTCATTCTCCAAGGTGACTGCTAGATGCAGTTTCCGGGTCACCCCCTTTTCAATCAGGTTTCCTAAGAGTCTTAGTGTTGGGACTTGAGTGGTGACTGCTAAGCAGGTGGTGCTAGTCTCAGGTGAATTGTCAGGGAGGCTGACAACCACTACAGCACTTGCAGGTGCCTTGTGAGCCTGACTGGTTGTGTGCTGGAGAGAATACACTTGTTCTGTCTGTGCAGTCAGCGGCAGTTGTGTGATGCTTGAAGATTGGTAGGTCGTTTCTGTGATCTGTGGTTGGAATGCTGGAATCTGGACTTGCTGTTCAGTTTGAGGGCTGATAGTGATGGTGTTGATTTCACATTTCACGCCTAGTCATGCGTGGTCTGACATGTCGTCCTTTTGAGGTGTCCTGTTGACAAGTTCTCTTAGAATCTTCAGGATCTCAGCTGTTTCAGACACAGTTGCACCTTTCTGTTCTGGAACAAACTTGGACTTGGGCTTGTTTGGGCCCTGTCGAGAGCCATTTCGCCGGTGACTCTCTGGGCTGTACGCACCGTTCGATGAGTGTCGGTCGTTTCTGGGCCATCGGCTACCATCCCACGTGGCTCCACCCTTTGTGTTGTGGGGTGAACGTGGCTGGTCCCAGAATCTTTCAGAGTGTCTGGGCTGGTGCATGGGACGGGCACCATTGTAGTTATGGCGCCCTCTGCTGGCTGGAAACGATCTTGACTCTCTGTTTGGGTGCCCACTGTTGTGGTGTTGCTGGGCACCCTCTAGTGACAGTTCAGCGCTGTGATAGAAGACAGGGTAGACTGTTGGGTTTTTTACAGTCTTTTCAGTGACAGTCTTTTGCTTGGTGTAAGCTTTATGGGCGAGGTCCCGCAGCTGTTGGATGGGCATGCTGCGGGGACAGACCAGAACTCCTAGATGTTGACTCACTGTGTGATGCAGATTTCGGAGGAACAGAATTTTGAAGTTCAGATCCTCCTCCATTCCAGGCTCGTTCCGTGCTCCGAAGTAGGTCTGTCGTAGTCGATTGTAGTATGCTTGCGGGGTTTCTGCTCGGCCCTGTGTAAGGTCCATAGCAGCGAAGAACCCGTTGTCTGACTCAGGATCAGAGAACTCTTGAATCAAAGCCTGTCGCAGCTGTTGATAGTTGGTTTTGACAGTTTCTGGTTGTCGATCCAAGAAGCTGCGTACATCCCGGCTTGATGTGATTCGAAGCAAATACAATCTGTCCCATGTTGTCACATTGTGCACAGTTTGTAAGACAAAGTCTATATCCTGCAGATAGGCATGCACGTCGTGTCCTCCTGCAGGGCTTGGGGTGAAAGTGGGGATGTTTCTGGCCAGCTTGTCAAGTTCTTTGTGCGCGCTGCCGTGCCTGGCGGCAGGAATGTCTTGGGAAGGTTCCCACCCCTTCGCTGCTGAACGGGGTTCTGGGAAGCTGGCTGGTGACACTTTGAACTGTGGGCTAGCACCCCCCTTGGGAACAAGGAACTCTTGACTCGGAGGTCTTGACCTATTGTTCAGGGGAAACACTGTGTTGTGCATTTCCCCTAGCTGCTTGCTGTACAGCTTGTAGGAATGTCTGAGTTCTCTGTGAGCATTGTCAAGTTCATCTTTAAGATTGTCTCTTTCATTTGCTAGAGCAAGGATTTCGGTTCTGGCCAGTTGCAGGTGCTTTTTGCAAGCTCTGACCTCAGCATCCTTCTCTTTTAGTTCATTTCTAGCTCTGATCAGGAGAGCTTCGCCTTGTTGGAGCTGTTCATTTAAGTCCTCTCTGTGGTCTTTCTCCAACTGCTCTCGGTGCTCTGTGTCAGCACGAAGTTCTCTTAGTGCATTTTGAAGTCTCTCAACTTTGTCTTGTAGCTCTGTGTCGGTCTCATCCGCTCCGCTGTGCCGTTCCTGAGCCTCGACGAGTAGCTGATCTAGACGAGTCTGGGCGTCAGCCTGGTTCCTCCGGGCCTCCTCAGCCTGAAGTTTGAGCGCTGTTGTCTCCTGCTCCAGCTGGATGTTGTTATTCTCGCTGAGCCGTGTCTGGACGATCAGATTGTGAGCGAGCCTCCCGATGATCTTGGCCCATTCTTTGCGATTGTAGCTCTGTGTGGGATCATGGGTCGTTAGCCTGTTCAGATCGTCGTCCAGCTGTTCTCTGCTCAGCTGCTGTAGGTCGCCGGTGACTCCGGGCAGGAACTCATGGGTCATAGCAGACAGCCAGGTCTCGAGGTTGTCCCAGTGGGCAGCAGGGCTGGATGCACAGGACATCTTGGCGTACTGTTGACGAGAGAACACAGCACAAAAGAAACAATGCAAGTCCTTGCAGAATTTAGAGCTAAAATTTTGCACGTTTCAAGTACAAATTTAGAGCTAACAGTATAGACTGTTAGTGAGCTACGGTCCAGATACTTAATATCTTTGGCCGTGAATCTTGGTGAGTGCCAAGCCTAAATAAAGATTTTGACGGCGGCAGCCTATTGGGTCGTGTGATGACTCTGGCGGCTGGGTTCCAATCTAATATTTAGCTTTCCTTGCTTGCTCACACAGGTTCTGTCTGTATGTGAACTGAAAGAAACACAACAGGACAGTGAGGTACACAGGGCAGGATAAAACAAACAAAAATATTAAAGTGGATTAAAAATCGAAAACAAAGTAACAGGAAATGGTAAGAGGGGAGGAGAAACTCTAAGCTTCGCCACTAGGTGTTATTGCGGACCCGACAGAGCGGTGGCGCTGTCGAGTAATAACCCTTAGGGAGACTGGATGCTTAGAGGGGGAAAGCCCCAAAGGCACTCAATGTTAATTTGAAAATGTTGAATTTAAACTTAGTTTAAACCGAATTTCAAATAACCAGGTGCCAAGGTACCTGTATAATTTTGGAAATTTGCTGTTACAATAAATAGGCACTTAAAGCAGAAATAACACTTCAGAGGAAAGTCATGGGAGGAAAGATCTGAGCATGACCTCCAGGGGGTGTGTTAATCATTGAATGCCTGTGGTGACACTGATACAACTTTATTTGAATTTAAGTTAAACTCGTTTAACATAAATTTAAATAAGTGTGAAGAGTCGTAGAGACAGAGAGTGTCAAATAACAGTAACAGTGAAAATTACAGTTCTGGGCAGAACTAATGCAGCAAAAGGGAAAGTTAGGATTAACCTTCAGGAAAATTGAGAGAGAAAACAAAGAGGAGAAGCCGCACTACGAATAATGTCCACCAGGTGGCGTTATCGAGTTCGCTGCGACGATGACGTAGGGAGGAGGGCCTGCGCTCTGTTTGGTCAGAGAAGCAGCGCCAATCCCAACGCTCGTGATTTGAATTTTGGGCGGGTTCAATGGTTCATTGAAGCTGCAAAATACTCACGCATGCAATAAATCTCTCTATATATAACTTTTGGTTCCTCTTTCGATCGCGGCGGATCAAGGAAGTGCCTGGCATGAACCTTTCACTACCATTAAAGCACAAATATAAACGAACAGGCTTTCTTCACTGTCGTTTTTAAGCTGGATCAGAGCTTACACCTAGCTCCTGGCTCATATCACACAAAACTGTCGTGGCGCGACTTTCTTTGTCTGATCTGCCTGAGCGCACGTGGGTAATTACTCCGCGTGGGCTCAACGGAGCGAATTCGCCAAGTTACAAAGCATCGGACATACGCGATGAATGACTAGCGACACAATAAAGGCCTAAACAGGGTTGATCGGAGGAGACTCGCTCGGATCAAACGTTATCCACTGAGGAGATTTCTTCGTCCAACAGGGATATAAACAAATATTAAAATGCTCTGCAAAGAGATTTCTTCGTCTCTGCAGATGCGATTTTAATATTGACTGCAGTTTTTAACGGATTTACTTGTTAACAAAGGCTAAATGATAGACAAATAGACGTGTTAACAGACCGGGTTCAGAAACATGAGCTCATTAGGTTTTAGGCAGAGTGAGTTGCTCGGCGGCACTCACTTTGCGCAACGCACGTTACAACAAAACATATACATACACACTTAGACTGGACTGAGTTTGCTCAAACACAAGTTTAAAACGGTGCCCGCTGATTCTCCACCATTATATGTAGCGATTCTAAGCCTAAGGGAAATGGTGCGGATCTATGTGTGCGTGAGTCGTTTTGTGATCGAACACACATAAATCTGCACAAAGGGGAATTTGGATATTAACAGTTAATTATAACGGATTATAACAATTATTAATATCTATGGCTTGATTCGACTTGTAGAATTTTCTTTAATTCTAGAAAAGAGTTCAAAGGACGGATAATTTGTCCAGCAAATATTGACCTTATAAACTCTATAAAAAGGAAAGGTTTCTTTTGGCCACAAAGAAAGATCTTTCCATTAATTTGTAACAAGGATCGGTCACCATTAAAGTGACTTATGGTTGAGCAATTCAGAGGCAATCACGTGTGAATATATATATTTTAATAATCGACAAACAATAGACAAACATACACAGATGAATTGAAAAAGGGAAGAAGAGAGAATAAGAGAGGGAGAGTAGGAGAGACAAAGGAAGGTAGTATTACAGACAATAACCTATTTGAGAACAAACAAGGAATCAGACCAACTTATTGGTATAAACTCAAATCGCTTAAAGATCGCTTAAGGGCTACTTGCTTATGTTTCTTTCTGTGGCTGGTCGGAATTCGTGCGTGTGAATTCCGATCTGGTCCGAGGTTTGCGTCTTGCTGGGCGGGTCCGTTGGAGTCCGCGGTAAGTTCAAATTATGGTTCTTTGTTTGTAATGTCCTTTGTGGAAAATGGCGCTGAAGGAGGATCCAAGAATCCGCGCCAGAGGAGGAAAAGGAACAGGAAGAAGGGGCTGGAAGAGATTGAAGAGGTTGATCCTTGGCCTACGGGCGCTTATAAAGGCATGAACAAAGCACGCCTCTAAGAGTTGGGACAGCCAATCAGAGTGAAGGAACTGAGAAGCGGGAAACTTTTCTTTGTCTCTTAGTCGGAGGTGATTAGCATGTTTTATTGCCTACTTGAGAATGCAGACCTTTGGGTTTTGGAATAAAAGAAAGAGTCTGATGTTCTTGGTATGTATGTGTGTGTTTGTGTGTGGGGGCTGTTTTACGATGGCATCCTTTGAAATGCAGAGGAGAGCGAGGGTGAATGCGAATGGTTTGTGTCCTAGAAGTCTTAAACTGTCAAGTCACAGACTCTACGGAGCCGATCCTGTCGAATCACTTTTTCAATCAAAGAATGAATCTGATCGATCATTCATGAGCACCGTCCATTCTCTACAGACCCCCCTTTGGCCAACGAAGTTCGTGTTTGAACATCTTTGGACATTAGTTCCGATTGTCGAATGGCAGGTGCATCATGAAGGATTGACTTGGTTGATGGGAGTTGAATCAGCAGGTGCCTTGACAGTGTCACCTGTCATCTTAAAGTCAGTTCATGTGAGGCAGGTGTTTTCTGGTTGCTGCAGGTAGTGGTCAAGGCTTTTGTGTACCGTGAGACAAACATGTAGCAAACTGACCTAGCGCTGGTGCTGGTGGAAGGAGGACAGCAGGTAGACATTAGTGCACTTCCAGGGTGTCTGCAGGTCGGAATGTTGCTCTGTTCTGATGGCAGTGCTGAATGGAGCTTGTTTGAGCTGTGTTGGGCAGAGAGTCAGAAGTCTGTGGTGGCACAGTACTTCTGTGGTGGGTCCTGTTCAGGGAGCCGTGTTGCTCATGCCAGCAGCTCTGGTGACTCTGAGGCAGGCACGTCCGGCCATCTCAGTGCAGTTTCCGCTTGACACCTGTGTGAAATGTCTGAAGTCGGTTGTTGTTGTTGACAGCTGTTGGTCCTTCCGTGGCGTTTGCGTGTTGAGGTCTTTGTCACTGCATGTGTTGTTTCAGGGTTGGTGTGGTTTAAGCCTTTCTTTCTTTGACTGCAGAAGCCTTCATGAAACTTGTGAGTGAAGTTTTGAGTGGAGGGCTCTGGTTTCCCTCCCCCCTTCGGTGTTTGTCAAAGGCTGAGGGAATTTTGCACTGCTGATGTGGTGTTAACCAGCAGGGTACCTCTTTGTGGGATTCAATTTGAGTTGACCAGACTCTGTCAGTTCTCTCTGGACCAGGTTGAGCTTGTCTCTACTGCAGCTGAACTGTTGTGTCCGGGTTCGGACTTGAGCTCTTGGAGGGCAGTGTCAAGGTGAGTGATGCTGGAAACTCACCCCCCTTTCTCAATCTTCAGTTCAAGTTCTGGATCAGGAGTCAACTGACACAAGTGGCAGTGTCATGCTGGTGGGAGTGTTGACCACCTGCAAATTCTGCTTGTGAGGTGAGTGTTTCTGTGAGACTGGGTTACTTGTTGAACTGGCAGCCAACCAGGTACCATCTGACGTACTTTGCCATGTCTTGCTGCATGCCAGGGCAGAATGTCACTTGTTTCGAGTGGCTTTAGTGCCATGGTGTCTGGTGCATGGTGCGTCGTGGGCATATGCTGTCGTGACCCCCCTGTGGCGCGGTGGCACCACTAGCCTTGGCGCTGTGAGGACAGCCGGGGCATACCACAGCATGTTTGCTTTCACGCGCAGCAGGTGTTTGAGTTCGTGCAGCCTTCTGAGGCTTGGTGCAGAAGTGAGGTCAGAGGTGCAGATAGGGTGGCTGGTGGGGTCTGAGAGGTGGTTACAAGCTTCAAGGTCAGCTGTATCGCTAGCAGCGTTTTGTGGAGCCAGCGTGAGCGGCTGTGATGTTGACACCGTTGCTGGAGGTGTCTGCTTGCTGCGGGTTGTTGCTGCAGCATTGAGGGTGGGTGGGTGGGTTGGTACTGACCATAGCTTGCCATGGAGTGCGCCCGTCTTTACATTTGGTTTGAGGACGGGCCAGATGGTAGCAGAGTAGGTGCTGTTGGATGGGCGGATGGCACCTTCTTCAAGCATGGAGTTGATGATTTCCTGCACAGGTTCTTGTGAAGCTATGGGAATCTTGCACTGCTTGACAGAAGTGGGAGGAGCATTTAGGTGTGTTGGGATGCGCACTGTGTGAAGGTCAGTGAGACCACAGTCTTGTGAGTCTTTGGCAATTGACGCTTTGAATTTGTACAGTACTTGTCGTTCTTGACAGTCTGTATCAGCCTTTAAAGCGTCCGCATCCTTGAGGATTTGCTGGACTTGAGTCTCAAATCCTGGATGTGGCTCCTCTGTCTCCTTTGTGTCATCTGCCCTGTCAGCTGTCAGAGGTGCAGTGTCGTTGTCAGTCTCACAAGCAGGTTGGTTAGAGACTGTATGCACTGTCATGTGTTGATCCTCTGTTCTGCATACCTGTTCTGCAGTTAATGCCATGGCAGGGGCGATAGTGATGATCTGGAAGGGTGCTGTGGACAGGGTGTTGTCAGTGCGCCCTTCTGGGATCATTGAAGGTGGGATGGAACCAGTTATTGGTAAAGTGAGTTCAAAGTTGTGGAAATCATGACTCACTAACCATCCCAGACGATAAGCTCTGGGGATTCTGATGTCTGTTGCAGTGCAGTTGTTGAACAGGATGTAGACCACACGGGAAAGCACCTTGGTGAGAGGTGTGGCTTCCAGGGTTTGACCACGTCGCATGTTGAGCCGAACAGCGACCCCTTTGGTGTAGGCTGGTACTACAATGTCCTGTTCATTAACTAAAGTGCAGACCTCTGGAATGGTCTGGCCTGACTTGAGGTTTTCAGGGCAAACTGCAACAGAAGATTTTAAAGTCATTGGGGCCCATACCATTTTGTCAATAAAATCCACTTGAGCTTTAAGGCGAATCAAAATGTCTGCTCCGATGTAGACATCATGTGGCAGGTCCGGGAGGACCAGGAAGTGATGGGTTAAACACCTGCCATTCCAGTTCAAGGTCAAAGCGCAAATGTTCTTGGCAGTTCTCATTGTTGATGAGCAGGAGTCAATGGGGAAGCAGGTGCGCTTGCTGGTGAAGGGAAGGTCAGGTGAGTCCTTGATGAGGGCATTGAACAGTGCAAGGCTGATGGCTGAGTTGTCTGCCCACAATGCAAGAGTGATGTCTGTTGTTGTGACATCATTCAACTGCAAGTTTGTTGTGACCTTGGGGAGGTCAGAGTCAAAGTCTTTGATAGGTTGGAAGGTGCACAGCAGTGAACTTGAAATTTTCCCGGGAGCTGACACGGCTGTGAAAGTTCCCGCGACCTCTGGCTGAGTTCCCGTGACCTCCATGACCTGACAGTCTGGTTCAGTTGTCCTAGGTGACTGGAGAGACAGGGGTTCTCGCACTTGAGCCCAAATTTTCAAGTGTCTAAAGTCCAGCAGGGGTTCGAAACGATCTAGCAGATCTTTGCCGATGATGAGAGGAAATGTGTCCACAGGTGATACGTACACTGGGTGTACCAGACTCATTGGACCGATTGTGAGGTGGATGGGAGCAGTGTGTTCGAGCTGTACCTCATTTTGGCTGTATGAGTGCACATTCAACACACATTTTTGTGATTTGAGAGTTCGGTTCTGTCTCTTAGCTGCAGCTTGGAGTCTGTCAAAGAGTTGGGATGACATTAAAGTGAGGTCTGCCCCCGTGTCAACAAGGGCCTCAAGCCTCATCTCATTCTCCAAGGTGACTGCTAGATGCAGTTTCCGGGTCACCCCCTTTTCAATCAGGTTTCCTAAGAGTCTTAGTGTTGGGACTTGAGTGGTGACTGCTAAGCAGGTGGTGCTAGTCTCAGGTGAATTGTCAGGGAGGCTGACAACCACTACAGCACTTGCAGGTGCCTTGTGAGGCTGACTGGTTGGGTGCTGGAGAGAATACACTTGTTCTGTCTGTGCAGTCAGCGGCAGTTGTGTGATGCTTGAAGATTGGTAGGTCGTTTCTGTGATCTGTGGTTGGAATGCTGGAATCTGGACTTGCTGTTCAGTTTGAGGGCTTATAGTGATGGTGTTGATTTCACATTTCACGCCTAGTCATGCGTGGTCTGACATGTCGTCCTTTTGAGGTGTCCTGTTGACAAGTTCTCTTAGAATCTTCAGGATCTCAGCTGTTTCAGACACAGTTGCACCTTTCTGTTCTGGAACAAACTTGGACTTGGGCTTGTTTGGGCCCTGTCGAGAGCCATTTCGCCGGTGACTCTCTGGGCTGTACGCACCGTTCGATGAGTGTCGGTCGTTTCTGGGCCATCGGCTACCATCCCACGTGGCTCCACCCTTTGTGTTGTGGGGTGAACGTGGCTGGTCCCAGAATCTTTCAGAGTGTCTGGGCTGGTGCATGGGACGGGCACCATTGTAGTTATGGCGCCCTCTGCTGGCTGGAAACGATCTTGACTCTCTGTTTGGGTGCCCACTGTTGTGGTGTTGCTGGGCACCCTCTAGTGACAGTTCAGCGCTGTGGTAGAAGACAGGGTAGACTGTTGGGTTTTTTACAGTCTTTTCAGTGACAGTCTTTTGCTTGGTGTAAGCTTTATGGGCGAGGTCCCGCAGCTGTTGGATGGGCATGCTGCGGGGACAGACCAGAACTCCTAGATGTTGACTCACTGTGTGATGCAGATTTCGGAGGAACAGAATTTTGAAGTTCAGATCCTCCTCCATTCCAGGCTCGTTCCGTGCTCCGAAGTAGGTCTGTCGCAGTCGATTGTAGTATGCTTGCGGGGTTTCTGCTCGGCCCTGTGTAAGGTCCATAGCAGCGAAGAACCCGTTGTCTGACTCAGGATCAGAGAACTCTTGAATCAAAGCCTGTCGCAGCTGTTGATAGTTGGTTTTGACAGTTTCTGGTTGTCGATCCAAGAAGCTGCGTACATCCCGGCTTGATGTGATTCGAAGCAAATACAATCTGTCCCATGTTGTCACATTGTGCATAGTTTGTAAGACAAAGTCTATATCCTGCAGATAGGCATGCACGTCGTGTCCTCCTGCAGGGCTTGGGGTGAAAGTGGGGATGTTTCTGGCCAGCTTGTCAAGTTCTTTGTGCGCGCTGCCGTGCCTGGCGGCAGGAATGTCTTGGGAAGGTTCCCACCCCTTCGCTGCTGAACGGGGTTCTGGGAAGCTGGCTGGTGACACTTTGAACTGTGGGCTAGCACCCCCCTTGGGAACAAGGAACTCTTGACTCGGAGGTCTTGACCTATTGTTCAGGGGAAACACTGTGTTGTGCATTTCCCCTAGCTGCTTGCTGTACAGCTTGTAGGAATGTCTGAGTTCTCTGTGAGCATTGTCAAGTTCATCTTTAAGATTGTCTCTTTCATTTGCTAGAGCAAGGATTTCGGTTCTGGCCAGTTGCAGGTGCTTTTTGCAAGCTCTGACCTCAGCATCCTTCTCTTTTAGTTCATTTCTAGCTCTGATCAGGAGAGCTTCGCTTTGTTGGAGCTGTTCATTTAAGTCCTCTCTGTGGTCTTTCTCCAACTGCTCTCGGTGCTCTGTGTCAGCACGAAGTTCTCTTAGTGCATTTTGAAGTCTCTCAACTTTGTCTTGTAGCTCTGTGTCGGTCTCATCCGCTCCGCTGTGCCGTTCCTGAGCCTCGACGAGTAGCTGATCTAGACGAGTCTGGGCGTCAGCCTGGTTCCTCCGGGCCTCCTCAGCCTGAAGTTTGAGCGCTGTTGTCTCCTGCTCCAGCTGGATGTTGTTATTCTCGCTGAGCCGTGTCTGGACGATCAGATTGTGAGCGAGCCTCCCGATGATCTTGGCCCATTCTTTGCGATTGTAGCTCTGTGTGGGATCATGGGTCGTTAGCCTGTTCAGATCGTCGTCCAGCTGTTCTCTGCTCAGCTGCTGTAGGTCGCCGGTGACTCCGGGCAGGAACTCATGGGTCATAGCAGACAGCCAGGTCTCGAGGTTGTCCCAGTGGGCAGCAGGGCTGGATGCACAGGACATCTTGGCGTACTGTTGACGAGAGAACACAGCACAAAAGAAACAATGCAAGTCCTTGCAGAATTTAGAGCTAAAATTTTGCACGTTTCAAGTACAAATTTAGAGCTAACAGTATAGACTGTTAGTGAGCTACGGTCCAGATACTTAATATCTTTGGCCGTGAATCTTGGTGAGTGCCAAGCCTAAATAAAGATTTTGACGGCGGCAGCCTATTGGGTCGTGTGATGACTCTGGCGGCTGGGTTCCAATCTAATATTTAGCTTTCCTTGCTTGCTCACACAGGTTCTGTCTGTATGTGAACTGAAAGAAACACAACAGGACAGTGAGGTACACAGGGCAGGATAAAACAAACAAAAATATTAAAGTGGATTAAAAATCGAAAACAAAGTAACAGGAAATGGTAAGAGGGGAGGAGAAACTCTAAGCTTCGCCACTAGGTGTTATTGCGGACCCGACAGAGCGGTGGCGCTGTCGAGTAATAACCCTTAGGGAGACTGGATGCTTAGAGGGGGAAAGCCCCAAAGGCACTCAATGTTAATTTGAAAATGTTGAATTTAAACTTAGTTTAAACCGAATTTCAAATAACCAGGTGCCAAGGTACCTGTATAATTTTGGAAATTTGCTGTTACAATAAATAGGCACTTAAAGCAGAAATAACACTTCAGAGGAAAGTCATGGGAGGAAAGATCTGAGCATGACCTCCAGGGGGTGTGTTAATCATTGAATGCCTGTGGTGACACTGATACAACTTTATTTGAATTTAAGTTAAACTCGTTTAACATAAATTTAAATAAGTGTGAAGAGTCGTAGAGACAGAGAGTGTCAAATAACAGTAACAGTGAAAATTACAGTTCTGGGCAGAACTAATGCAGCAAAAGGGAAAGTTAGGATTAACCTTCAGGAAAATTGAGAGAGAAAACAAAGAGGAGAAGCCGCACTACGAATAATGTCCACCAGGTGGCGTTATCGAGTTCGCTGCGACGATGACGTAGGGAGGAGGGCCTGCGCTCTGTTTGGTCAGAGAAGCAGCGCCAATCCCAACGCTCGTGATTTGAATTTTGGGCGGGTTCAATGGTTCATTGAAGCTGCAAAATACTCACGCATGCAATAAATCTCTCTATATATAACTTTTGGTTCCTCTTTCGATCGCGGCGGATCAAGGAAGTGCCTGGCATGAACCTTTCACTACCATTAAAGCACAAATATAAACGAACAGGCTTTCTTCACTGTCGTTTTTAAGCTGGATCAGAGCTTACACCTAGCTCCTGGCTCATATCACACAAAACTGTCGTGGCGCGACTTTCTTTGTCTGATCTGCCTGAGCGCACGTGGGTAATTACTCCGCGTGGGCTCAACGGAGCGAATTCGCCAAGTTACAAAGCATCGGACATACGCGATGAATGACTAGCGACACAATAAAGGCCTAAACAGGGTTGATCGGAGGAGACTCGCTCGGATCAAACGTTATCCACTGAGGAGATTTCTTCGTCCAACAGGGATATAAACAAATATTAAAATGCTCTGCAAAGAGATTTCTTCGTCTCTGCAGATGCGATTTTAATATTGACTGCAGTTTTTAACGGATTTACTTGTTAACAAAGGCTAAATGATAGACAAATAGACGTGTTAACAGACCGGGTTCAGAAACATGAGCTCATTAGGTTTTAGGCAGAGTGAGTTGCTCGGCGGCACTCACTTTGCGCAACGCACGTTACAACAAAACATATACATACACACTTAGACTGGACTGAGTTTGCTCAAACACAAGTTTAAAACGGTGCCCGCTGATTCTCCACCATTATATGTAGCGATTCTAAGCCTAAGGGAAATGGTGCGGATCTATGTGTGCGTGAATCGTTTTGTGATCGAACACACATAAATCTGCACAAAGGGGAATTTGGATATTAACAGTTAATTATAACGGATTATAACAATTATTAATATCTATGGCTTGATTCGACTTGTAGAATTTTCTTTAATTCTAGAAAAGAGTTCAAAGGACGGATAATTTGTCCAGCAAATATTGACCTTATAAACTCTATAAAAAGGAAAGGTTTCTTTTGGCCACAAAGAAAGATCTTTCCATTAATTTGTAACAAGGATCGGTCACCATTAAAGTGACTTATGGTTGAGCAATTCAGAGGCAATCACGTGTGAATATATATATTTTAATAATCGACAAACAATAGACAAACATACACAGATGAATTGAAAAAGGGAAGAAGAGAGAATAAGAGAGGGAGAGTAGGAGAGACAAAGGAAGGTAGTATTACAGACAATAACCTATTTGAGAACAAACAAGGAATCAGACCAACTTATTGGTATAAACTCAAATCGCTTAAAGATCGCTTAAGGGCTACTTGCTTATGTTTCTTTCTGTGGCTGGTCGGAATTCGTGCGTGTGAATTCCGATCTGGTCCGAGGTTTGCGTCTTGCTGGGCGGGTCCGTTGGAGTCCGCGGTAAGTTCAAATTATGGTTCTTTGTTTGTAATGTCCTTTGTGGAAAATGGCGCTGGATCCAAGAATCCGCGCCAGAGGAGGAAAAGGAACAGGAAGAAGGGGCTGGAAGAGATTGAAGAGAGTTGATCCTTGGCCTACGGGCGCTTATAAAGGCATGAACAAAGCACGCCTCTAAGAGTTGGGACAGCCAATCAGAGTGAAGGAACTGAGAAGCGGGAAACTTTTCTTTGTCTCTTAGTCGGAGGTGATTAGCATGTTTTATTGCCTACTTGAGAATGCAGACCTTTGGGTTTTGGAATAAAAGAAAGAGTCTGATGCATCCTAGCACAGTGAAACAAACCTAGACGGTCTGCAAATGGAAAGACAAAGATTTCGAGACCATTCATGGCTATACTAACTCTTAGCATGAAGGCAAGGTAAAGATTGACTTGGTTTTACCCAAGTATTTACTGATTATAAGCTTCTAAATTATCAAACACATCTAAAATGGTTATAACAAAAGCATGCATACACATAGGTAAAACACAACACATCTAAAATGGAAAGTAACTAATTTAAAAGTCACATGGCACAGACCTTTGTGTTCTTGGTATGTATGTGTGTGTTTGTGTGTGGGGGCTGTTTTACGATGGCATCCTTTGAAATGCAGAGGAGAGCGAGGGTGAATGCGAATGGTTTGTGTCCTAGAAGTCTTAAACTGTCAAGTCACAGACTCTACGGAGCCGATCCTGTCGAATCACTTTTTCAATCAAAGAATGAATCTGATCGATCATTCATGAGCACCGTCCATACCCTACACTTTACAGACCCCAGTGTTTCTAACCAAAATAAATAATCAAATAATCAGGTTCATACAAGTGTAATTTTAACATTTTATTATTATAATAATGTTTATTAACATTTTGAATTTTCAGTTTTCATTTTCATTTTAGTTGAACAATTTGTCATTTTGTTATGTGCTTTTGACTACTTTATATTTTGTATTTTATTAGTAATTTTAGTACTTCAATTTTAACTTTATATATTATTATAATTTATATTTTAAATACTATTATAGTTATATTAATATTTTGAATTAGCCTTTTTATATTTTCAGTTTTCTTTGTAGTTCTTCATGCCTTTGACATCTTTCATTAATAATATCTATTATTTTATATCTAAATATTATTTTAATTTCAGATTTGTAGTACTTCATTTCCTTTATTTATTTTCCATCTAATATTTATATTTGACTTTATTCCAGTCTGTTATTTCAATGAATTAATGTTTTCATAGTTTTAGTTTAACGATAATAACCCAAGTTCACATCCAGTACCTGCCATGTTTTGATGTCAGCTTCTGCTGCTCCAGGAGGTGGGAGGACAGACTGAGTCTGAGACAGCACAATCTCATATTCCTTCTCCTTATCCATCTGCTGGGCGAGCGCTTGCATGCTGGGAAAGTAAATCTCCACCCTGCAGCACAAGATCACGGGTCAGGTTAGCACATACACATATTTCCACACAATTCATGAAAGAGTGTTTATGACCTGTAAAGCTGAGAGAAGTGTCTAAACAGTGCAGGGCTGTTTATTGTCTCAACACCCATCTGTCGTTGATTCCAGCTCTCTTTAAAAACTTCCATCTGCTTCCAGAGCAGTAAAAACCCCCGCTGGTTCCTCAGGGACTGTATGGGGCCTTGAGTTTTAGACACAACTTCAGTTTTTCTCTCCTCATTTTCCATGTTGTCATTAAGGACCTGAAAGACCACAATGAGATAAATGCGCTTCAACAAACAGAGATGTATGGGCAAACTGAAAACATAATAAAATATTTACATTTGCATCAATGTATTTGCTTCTATCCAAAGTGAATTGCATTTAAGGTATGCGTTATGTTAGTTCATGCATTCCTGGGAATCAAACCCAGTGTTTTTAAAACATGCTCTTCTCTTTGAGCCACTATAAACATCTCAATATCTCCAGATAAAAGCTATTTTATCACAAAACTGTTTCTTTTCTCTTCCTGTCAGCCACAATTCAACTTGAATTTTTCTAAAGTACTTCTCTATCAGATGTTGCCGTGATGTCGGTGTCTCTTGTGGTCTGTAGCTGGAGGGGTGCTGCCTCTCGTCCATTACTGAGCACGTCATCAATGAGCAGAGATACGCCCAGTATCGCCCCATTAGCCTCCATCCTACAGCGGTCATTCAGATCGCAGAGGCAGAGCTGCAAAAAACAACAACAAGATTGCATGATCCTGAAAGATCTCCAAGTGCAAATGAAACAGAAGACTTTTACAAAGAAAAGTATTTACAAAGCAACACACCTGCATGTAATGCTCAATCGGCAAGACGTCCCATATGACCAAAGGGTGTGATCCATGGATTGCAAGAAAAGATCTCCATGGATACCATTTTTGGGCCTGAAATCACACAATAAAAGAAGCAGAACCTGCTGGAATCAACGCACAAGGACGTTCATCAAACAGCTGCATGAGGTTCATTCTGTGATGCTATTAAACACTAGTGAAGGATGGGCACGTTTACGCTGGTTTCTCACCTGAGCACAGGCCGGTTCTAATGGCTGAGGAACCGGGAGGAAACTGGTTCCTCTCAGCATGCCGTCACTCATGATAGGGAGGGCATGGCTCATGTTTTCACTCACGCTCTTATAAGCCGAGATGTTTCCAGATGAGAGGAACGCCTCCCTTATAGAAACAAGAATGTAAATTTTATGTTGATATGCTTTCTGTATATACACTGCCTGGCCAAAAAAAGGGAGAAAGAGTCACTGTTTGGGTTTAAATAAGCAAATGCTTAATAGTCTATAACTGGACCATTATTTCAGTGATCATTATGTTTCTAGTATGTTAAATGTTTGAAGAAACATCATGATGATATTCCAGGAAGATTCATCAGCTCAAACTGTGAAAGAATGAAGAATAATTTTCACTCATGAATCTGCAGCTCTGAGTTCAGACCTTAAACTCACTGAAAGTGTTTGGGATGTTCTGGAGGAGATTTTACAGAGTGATGAACTCTTGCGTTGAAAACACAAGATCTTCACCTAAAATTGATGCACCTCTTGATGAAAATAACATTCATTTACATCAAGTGCCAATTCAAAAAAAAAAAATCTTCATGCTTCCTCCCAATCATTCTTTCACAAGTCTGATGAATCTAGGCATTCTGGAATATACAGGTTTTTTAGTTATTCAAAAATGTATAGAGGCCAGGGTTATTATCATTAACTAAAACCATAAAAACATTTAACATTTACTGAAATGAAATGACAATTTTATTTCAATAAATTCTGCTAGCTGCCAATGCAACATGTATTATTTTAATTTAGTTTAACTTGATAACAAAAAAGCTATTCAGACATTTAAAAAAAACTTATATAGAGGAACAAAAGAGGAACTATAAAAATAAACATGAACTCAAAATATTAGTAAAACACAAAAAATGACACTAAAATAAAAACGCCATCTTCTCTTCTGTAACTACTTGGAGATTGATAATGGGGGGTGGGGACGATAAACATCAAAGGTTAATTCAGGTTGTCAAATGGTAAAACCTACAAAACACAACCGATTTTCAATATATGGTGTTTTTTTTTGCAATTATAATAATACTACAACTAATAATAAAGCAAAAATTAAATTGTGATTATATATTATTTTCTAATATTGAGGATATTTCTTCAGTGGAAGTACAAAAATATTATTTGTCATTGAATTATCATTTGTCATTGAGATATTAATACTGTAGAATCTGTCATTACAAGCACCTGATCATGTAGCGCACTGCGGTATCGAAGCGCAGGAAGAGCACATCCCTGTAAAGCTGCAGGAGCCGCCCGACATTCTCTGAACTTCTGGGCTCACAGAGAGAGTCAATCTGTCGCTGGACGTCCCACAGCTCAGCCCCTTTGGACAAACATCAGAGCGTAAGGGAACACAGGGCTGGAAATCACACAATTTCAGCTAAAAGCCATACTGTTAGTTTACAGAATTATCGTATACCGATGCTCTCTAAGCCGCCCCAGTCCGCTGTGAGCCTCTGAGTGCTGTCAGGACTGAAGGAAGTATTTGGATTCCCCAGCCGAGCAAAGCTCACCAGGAAATAGACAACGTCGTGAAGAGCTGAAATAATCTGCAATGTGTTTTGAAGAGCCTGGTGACATTCCTGTAACAGGAACATCCATGCATCCATTAAAAATCACCAGCTCAAACACATTAAGCAGAAATGAAAAGTGAGGATGCAAAGTGACTAGATCCTGCAGCAATTTGAAACAATGTTTTCCTTTGTTAGATTATTTAATTTTCCATAGAAAATGTGAGCGGTGCATTATAAGAAACTTGTAACTCTAATAATAAAATCAATACATTTTTAAATGGGTACTTCACCACTGACATAATGGGCTTTTCAGTATGCAGCAAAAAGACAACAAAATGTTTTAAATTGGTGCAACCTGTGAAAAGAAAACAGAAAAAAGGCCTCTGTTTTCCCTTTTGCAAAATAGGTGGGAAAACTTCAACTCCCATAATGCACTGGGCATGTTGCCGTCCAAGGCCACTCCCACCAGTCTGCTGTGGATACACCTTTGTCTTAGTAGGAAATACTTCTTAGCAAACTTTTAAATTATAATGTTGTCGACTTGTATTGGTCTGTGGTGCGAGAATTCAAAGAGTAATTGTTTAGCTGGAGTTTCTTTCAAGTTTTCAGTGAAGGATCCAGCACGTTGTAGGCAGTGGCTAAAAACTACAAATATTTGTAAATATGGAGAGAATCTGAAACACCTCCATGTTTGCAGTCAACATTTCAAACCGAATGACCACAAACACAGTGTTGTATGCCAAAACAAGAGGGAAACTGAAAGAGAGTGCCGTTCGGTCAATTCCGTCCAAACCCCCAAATTAAAGTGGCGTCGCGTGCAGATAAGAAAGCTGTTGTCATAGTGTTCAATTTACCATAATACTGTTTAAAGACATAATACAACACAATTTCCAGTGATAAACCTACCCTTACAATAACAATAACCTATAATAACCTACCCTTAAATGTTCAGGGTTGCGTTTCCCAAAAGCTTTTAGAATAATTGTCACCAATGGCCTCTATGATCAATGTAGGCTTATGATACTTTTAGGAAACACAGTCCTGTTAATAACCCTCTGATGATCCGACTGTCCATGGGCAGGGATAATTTGTGGTTTTTAAGAAAGCCGTGGAGCAGCCAGATGTAAAGTTGAGGTATGGAGTTTCCATGGAAACTAGTGGCACTAGTGGAATTATTAAAATACAGCATATTTTGCAAAAGGCACTTTCACGCGTCACGCATCCCTAGATTCAATCATCACAACACCGTTCTTGCAGGTATTTGTGAACGCATGAATCAACGGGTTTCAATTAAATATGATATTTGTTGCTGTGTTGCTATGTGTCTTGAGTAAGTAATTAAGTAGAAGGCACCACATAAAGTAGTGGCGCCTCAGAAGTGATTGGGGGTTAGGTGCCTTGCTAAAGGGTTACTAGTCTGACTCTCGAACCATTAGGCCATGTAACACATCAGTCATGGTCTAAACACCAGCTAAACACCCTCTGCTATAGTAGCCACACTCCAAACTCTCGCTATAGGACGATCTGGAAAGATCTGAGCCGATGCTTCCAATGTTCTGATGATGCCTGGGAGTCTCAATGTTAACACTTATTTACTTCACCTTTGAATATGCTTTCAAACACTTTTTGGGGGCCCTGTTTTTAATGAGAACTGGGACACTATGCCATGTTTATTAGTCACACATGTGTTTCTCACCTTCTCCTCAAGAGTCCTGAACATGAGCAGCACTTCTGTGTAGTGAGGGATGAACCACAGGTTTACTAGAGTCTTTCCATCAGCCGATAACAGTCTTCTGGGACGAGGCTGAAATGTCCTGAACACCCAGAAGCAGTTTTGATTTAGAAAGACTTCATTCATTCATTCATCTACAATTTTTTTGCATTTATTTTTGCATGCAGTTATGCATATTTGTAATTTTTTTACAACGATGTTGTACATTTTTAATGCATATATTTTTCATTGTATATTTTGACTATTTTCCACATTTTTAATGATACAAAATCCATCGAAACCATAAAATAAACTATATATTTAAATGTAATTTTTCTATTTCTTGAAAGTTACCACTGTTTATCATTTTGACATCCTTTGACAATTCATTGTTTTTCATTCACTATTAACTCATGTATTAACAAAATGACTTGTTAAACAATTTACATTTGTCAAAATTACATTTTACAAAATTAAATATTCAAGCATTTAAGAAAAAGCCAGTTGATCAAAATGTTTAAAAGCTTAAAGCATTTTTAAGCTCATTTAAGCACATAAATTCAGTGTCTAAAACATTTGTCTAAGATTTAACATCACATTAAACTGGAACATTCTGTATGTATTTTCTTTTATATGCTTCACCTTGGATCAGGACATAATCTGTCCACTGACTGCAGGTCTGATCTGGTTTCATTGGGTGTTCCCATCAAAAAGTGATTGTCGCGGATGTGAGGCACCTCATGGAGAAGTGAGGTGAGACTGTGGCAAAGAGCAACAACCTGGCCTCGTACACAACTCTTTGACATGCGCATGTTAAATCTGAAAGAGACACATAATCACTCCTTGTGCAATAAAAAGATTTGGGGTCATTTCCACCTTTTATAGAAAATAAAGAGTGGGAAACAGTTCTGTGACTAAGCATACTTGTGACAGAACTCCAACATCAGTTTCCTTTTGATTCTGGCCACTTCTTCCTATTGAGAGAAGAATGAATGAGGAACATTTCCAATTATTGATTAAATAAAATCACACTTACTGGAGCTGCACGATTTTTGATAAATTGAGAATACATCATTAAAACATCAGTTTGAATGAATGATTCAATGAATCACTCTTAAAGACTTGGCTCGTTTCATTGCTGGATGATTCAGTGTTTTTAATTGAATCTCTTGAATAAACGATTCAATGGCAAACACATTTTTGTTGCAGTCATTTGTTGCCACCTACCAGCGTAATGATGTAATCAAATCAAGTTACTTTCAAAAGGGGTTTTACTTTATTCGGTTCGCTAGACATAAGTGTTTATATCCAATCTATAAACTATATTTCCGGAGCAAAATGTGGCAATATCACGCAGCTCCCAGGCAGCGGCAGCATTGAGTTGGGCTAACCAAGCCAAGTACGGCTTCCTAGAGGACAATTTAATGGATGAACCCTCATTTGTAAAAATGAGGCTCAATGACTCTGAGGACAGAGAGGCTATCCCGCCTTCCAGCGAGCAACTACTCTCATCAATATTGAATAGCTGACATTAGAAAACCAACCAGAAGAGGGACGTCTACAATGGAAAACCCATGGGACCACCTCCCAGATTCTCCCTGTCCTTCCCGCTTGTACCAAGCACACGAAGCACAGCTTTGGAGACAAGCTTGACCTCAAACAAAGACATAACTCCCCCCTTCCAGCCATCCATCAGTAGACACCTCAACAATCTCATTCTCCGCAATGCCCACCAGGCCGGCTTTCCATGTCCTGCCTTTGGGCCTTCTGAGAATGAGGTCGTTTATGAAATGGTTGTTATCTATTCATCTCAGCCCTTTACGCAAACTGTGCCGCTCTGTTACAGTGACGCTCGTGCACAGCAGCGCTGCACCCCTGGCAGGATGCAGAGCTTTATACTCATGGGACACCCCATGAGGTGCGATCATGCTGCGGAAAGTAATAATGGCAAAAGCCAATAAAAATTATTTGGAGCCCCTCACTGTGTGGAAGGCTCTGAATCATTTTCTGCCCCACTTACAGGGGCATCACATGCTGGTACACTGCAACAAAACCACAGCTGTGGCACATATAACCTTCAAGGTGGGATGTGCTCCTCCGAGCTTCATGCTCTAGCTCACAGGCTGTTAATATGGAGGAGGTGGCAAGTTTTGTCATTATGGGCGACCCATGTTACAGGCATACTGAACAGGGTTGAGAGGGATCCCACTCTGTGGAGACTAGCACCTCTGTCCTCAGATAGTGAGTCAATTATTAGTAGTAGTATTATTCTTTTTATTATTATGTGCTTTGCAATATTTAAATCTGAATCTGAGTCTGCTGTGGGAGAGATTTGGCCAGGGATTTTTACTCTGGGACGAGGATGCCTCCCTCAGCATGGACTCACTAGCCCATCAGTGGCCTGACGTGCTGCTCTGTGCATTTCTTCCCCTGTGCCTGATGACACTGACTCTGGCCGGGGTGAGAGAATAGAT
The DNA here is from genome assembly GCA_037043235.1 of Rhodeus uyekii. Classification (NCBI taxonomy): domain Eukaryota; kingdom Metazoa; phylum Chordata; class Actinopteri; order Cypriniformes; family Acheilognathidae; genus Rhodeus; species Rhodeus uyekii. The sequence continues at coordinate 3,147,514 of JAWRVZ010000057.1, forward strand.
CCTGGCTCTGATTTTGACAGCACCCAGATGGTCCAAAGCACCATGGCTTACAGAGATTATTCCTCTGCTCTTTGCCCAACCATTGCCTCTCCCATTACACTCGGACCTCTTGTCCCAAGCGAATGAGGAAATGTACCACCCTCATCCAAACAGGCTTGCCCTCTAGGCCTGGCCTGTGAGAGGTCAAACCTAAACACACTGGGACTCCTCCCATGTATTATTGCCACTGTTCCGAAGGGGCCTCTTCTACACGGTCCCTTCATGACTGTATGTGATGTGTGTTTGAGAAATGGTGTGAAGGGTGCTGGCTGGGATCATAGTGCTCAGTTTCTGATATTTTGCATTTTCTACAAGACCTTATGGATGGGTTTTCTACTATTAAAGTCCATTTAGAGGCTGTGGCTGAATATCATGTTGGGTTTAGAGTTGGGTTTTTAGGAATGAGGTTGCGTGAGTGTTTGAATCAAGATTGCGATCATTTACCGATTAATCGTGCAGCTCTAACACTTACGTACAGAGTTTAGGTTCAGCGCAGTCTGTTCTTTCTTCTTTATATATGCATTCAGCATTTCATCTCGAACTCCCACTTTCTCCAGCTGAATAGACACAAAAGCACCTGCAAGCCTGAATTACAACAAACATTTCACACAGTGCTTCTATACTCAGTTAAAAGATGTCTCAATGTCTATTTTGGAAGAAATCTCACAATTGCATTGTATTTTGCATTAAGAGTATAATTAAGAACTGTAGGAACAGTGATTTCTGTTTATTTCAATTAAAGTTAAAAGGCCAAAAAACAAATATGAGGATAACGATAGAATACTATAAAGTATTTAAAATCATTCATATTTTTTGCATTTTTATTCTTAAGAAAATAAAGAAAATCCCCAAATATTTCTTTATGTATGTAGACCTGTTTCTAGAAGCTAAGGCACGTCTCCTGGTTTCAGAGGACGTAGATCCCTCATGTTGCAGTGGGATGTCTGTATCTGAAGACGTGCTATAGGACAGAGAAGCTGGATCCAAGGACGCTTGTTTAAGCGCTCCAATCAGAGCATTCTTCTGAACCACCTGACACACCAGAACCACTTGCAGGTTCTCCAGGCTGGACTGATTCATGAGCTGATGCAGAGACAAGGTCAAATGATTCATATGCCGGACAAAAATAATGTGCCAAAGTATGCATAACAATTATAAATCATGTGATTACCTGTAGAACTGCTTCATTAGATTGAAAGCTAAATTTGCCAATATGACTCTCATCAAGTTCCTGAACACACAGAGGCAGGCTGTTTGGGATAAACCTATAAAATGGGAAGGGATAAAGTAAAATTAACTAGATTTTACAAATTCTGAACAAGTGGTGCAAGATGTCTTATTAATGACATATTGAGAAACCTTAAAAACAACCACTAATTATGGTATTTAGGCTGCAACAAACTTTAAACACACTGCATTCAATTCATTGCTTTCAACAGATGCTGATGAGCATGAGAGGTCAATATTAGTCCTACAGACTTGTACCTGTCAGCATTCTGTTTGTCATCCTGAAGGGCGGTGATGAACAAGGGAAGTTGTTTTGGAATCTCTTTCGTCACAGCAATGTCAAACTGCACCGGCCGCATGTACAAATGAACATCATCAAAGCCCATCACTCTGGCCACTGATTTATATAATCTAGAGCAACAAAGAAAGCAAAGGACATTCAGTTGACAGTTAGATCACTTCAGATGTTTTTACAGTCATCATTTGAAAGAAAGGTTAAAGGCAGTAAATATTACAATTAAAGATTAAATGTAAATATATGTCACAGTCTTGTCACGTTGTTTACATCCGGGTTCCTTCTATGTATCTTCCATGTCCTTCCTGCACCTGTCCTTGTCTAATCACTGATCTTGTTAGTCTCGTCAGTTGTGTTGCATTTCCCCCATGTATTTATACCCTCCTGTGTTCCCTTGTCTTTGTCATTTCTTGACGTTATTTGAAGTTGTTTGATGCTGTGTGTGGATGTCGTCTTAGTGTTTCCCCTTCCCTTTCCCTGTTTGCTTACGCCAAAGTATTTCCTAGTTTTGCACATGAAGTGCCGTCTTTGGTTTTTGTATTCAAAGTGTATTGGTTTCCGTTTTTTGAATAAAGAGAGTTTCTGTTTGGAACCTGTTGCTTCTCGTCTGTCCTCCGCATCGCACCAGCACCATCACTGACTATATATATATATATATATATATATATGTTTTTTTTTCTTTCAGATTCATGTTAAAAATATTTTTGATGCAACTGAGGCAGCATCCGTTTTTTCCTGCCATTTGATTGTATATGATCACACTATCATTAATTCAAGTGCTATTAAACCATTCAAGTGCAATAAGATATATAAGATATATAAGATATTTAGTTATAAAATACTGATAGTACACAAGGCGGTTTTTCTCCTCTCTCAGAAGGGTACAGTCGCAAACTGCAACAGTTTCATAAGCTTAGCTGATTTTAAGCTAGATAAAAAGGGCTGCCTGGATACAGAAGTCTGTCTTCTCACGGCAGACAGCTCTCCAAGTGCTGAACGCCATTCTTGCAAGAATTAAAACTTTGGTCTCATCTCTCCCCCCCACCCACTGAAAGTCGACTTATGTACCCAAAACACAACTTATAATACTTTTCACCCTCTCTGACTTATTATTACTTCATTACTCTGATTAATTAATTGCTGTTATTTCTTTCAAATGGGCTTCAAGCTATTTCTTCCCCCATCCTTTATTGTGGAAATAAAGGAATGAGGCATTTTTGCATGCAAGTTTCAATATCTGGCAGTTATTAAAGAAAAAAAATGCAATATGGTTGCAAAAATGCAATATGGTTTTCCAACTCAACTGGGACAGGTGTTCAGTTTCTGACGCTGATTCAATGATGCGGTGACGGAGTGTGGCAAGCTCTAGCAATGTGCAGAACGTCTTCAGCATGAACAACTGCCTTTCTTTGCCTTGTTTCCTCTCCTGTTTTTCGGCAGATCTCACAACAGACATTCCCAGCTCTTTGACAAGAACAGGATCCTCCATGAACCCATCTGAGAACAACTGAAACAATACAGAACACTAACTGCATCAGGCACCTCGTGAATTGGATGAACACAAAATTGGATAAATAATGCAGAACAACCTTATTTATTTCTTTGTTAGTTGATAAACAAAGTTGGGCTACTTGCTGAACTGAAAAGGCAACATCAACATTGAACACTATGCTTAAAATGTTTATCACTGCATACTTAAAGGAGTCATGAACTGCATTTTTGAGTCAGAGTCTAATCCTGAATCAGATTAATTATCATCTTTTTTCCTTATGTATTTGTGAGATACCATTGCATATTGTAACAATAAATTTGTACTGAGATGAAGATGATACAGAAAGTTGTTTATGTCGTTAGATAGTTGAAACCTATATGTTAAAAGATGAAGGAAAATTAGATTTCCAAATTCATTAAATAAAACACGCATTTTTATTTAAATGCACACTTATGCACAAAATATAGTGAGCGATATGATAGTATTGTAGTCAAGAACATAAGCTGTGTCTGGCTGATGCTATATTGACATTTCTCTCATTTCTTCTACTTCTTTACTTTTTATTTCTCCCCTAAACATTGCAGCAAGATGACAGTAGCAACTCAGCTTACTTGGAGCAAAAAAAAACTAAAATACACATACGTCTCTCTGGATCTGAGAACTGTAGGTGGTGCCAGGAGCTGCAACCGTGTTGCAACGTTGCAGGGCCGTTTTCAAGAGCCTTTGCTCAAGTTTGACTCTCTGAGACGGTGTTTTCGCTCTGTGCAGCTCAAATAGTTCAGTACAGGCCTGTTGAAGACCTTCGTACAGCTGAGACGCCAAACACAATGAGGGGTGTATCTCTAAAAAATACACACTCTTCAAAGAAGGCCTGCAAAGAAAGCACAAGGAGACAGCCTAAAAACCTTTATTCTTTTAGATATACATTTAAAACAACATTTGCAATTAATTTTGTGATGCATCCCTTAATGTGATGTCATACAAGACTAAAAGGACGACTTTTTTGTCTCTATATCCATCGCACGCAGTCATTTACATTTAGAATTATGCATTTGGAAGATAATTGTATCCACTTGGCTAACACTTTTTTTATATTAATGCATTCTCTGGGAATCAGACACATTAGTTTGTGTTACACTTGGTCCTGTCTGTCGGGTCTTCTTTGTCACTTCCTGTCTGTCTGTGTCTTTTTTGTCACTTCCTGTCAGTCGTGTTATCTGTGCACTTCCTGTCTGTAAGGTCATTGTTTCACTTCCTGCACCTGTCGTGTGATCATTTAATCGTTAAGTCTTCCCAAGTTTTCGTCATTCCCTTTTGTATAAAACCCTCTTGTGTTTCCCTTGTCTTTGTCGGTTGTTGCAGTATGTTGACGTCCTTGTCTCCTTGTTCTTTTGATCTCCAGGTTTTTGCACAAGCGTGCCTTTTTGTTTTGATATTTAAAGTATTTCGTTTTGTCTGCCTTTTGTTTGCGTTTATTAATAAAATAGATTTCTCTTAGTACCTGTACTCGTCTGCAATCTCTGCATCGCACACGTTCTGCCTCATTCGTAACAGTTTGGCATTTCTAGCACCATGATCAATTATTTAAATTTTAGGAATGATAAGTATTGTGCTCAAAAAAGACTAGAAACCAGTATTAAAGAGGCATATTATGCCCCTTTTCAAAGTCTTCATTTTTTTGGGGTCTACCAGAGTAGAGTAGGTTTTCATGATTAGATGTTAAAGAGCACATTATTTTTCACATATTGTCATCTCTTCCCAGTCTGACAGTAACGCTCAGATTTATTTAATCAAACTCCAGAAACAGATTGTATGGATATTGCAGGATCTGTGACATCACACCATTGACGTTCAGTCGCTTAATAACTGACAATTGCCTACATTACCTCACATTGAATCAAAAGCAAATAAAAACCATTATAATCACTGACACTGTCTACACTATATAGATGTCTGACATACATACACATAAAAAGACATCCAGTTTAAAAAGCTTGTGTGTTTGTCTATATACAGACTTAAGAAAGATCCCAGCATCGGAAACGAGTGATGGCGTCCCGGATCGCGTCAGAGGATTCCGTGTTTGAATTGTATTATAAGTACTGGATCTGACAGCAGCTTCATCACAAACCTGTAAATGACAGTTTTATATGGATAATGTTCTCAAAACACTCACGAACAATAGCAAGTGGACATGGATAGAGTTTCTAAATCAAGACTGACAAACCTTAAAGGATCTGCCCCTTTAAAACAGAGCATTTCAGACAGAAGGGGGTTGAAAATATATATATTTTAGCATATATATTAATATTATATATAAATTAATAATATATATAAAGTGTTGTGTTTTGAGGGGTTTTGTGCAACAACGAAAAACTTTACATTACGGGGCAGATTTACTAACAGCTTTTGGCGTAAAAAAAATAAAGAAAAAATAGCTTTTGCATGCACTGTTGCAAATTGTGGGAGTTCTCCTTTCAGACGCAAAATGAATTATATTTCAGCAAAGATGGGAAGAACAGCTTTATTATAATCAATGAGACCAACATAAAGCCACACGAGAACACGCAGTCCACCCGATGACAAGGAAATTTAATAATGCTGCTAAATAGAGAAAACATCTTGCATTCAGCATAGCCTCAGTATTGTTTGTCTTTTCACAGAAAGACAAAATGGAAAATGTAGTCTCAAGCACCAGCAGCAGCCCATAATTGTTCTGTTGGTTCATTGTTAATTAAATGTTTTAATATTGACCTGCACAATCGATTTATTTCATAATCAGCAATGATTTTCATAATAATGTACTCTATAGGCTGAATTTTAATATTCAACAAATGAAGTTTGTTTTCCAATCAATATATTATAGCGGAAATAACAGTTAGCAGTTATTTTGAACAATCGTTGTTTCGGCTCCTCTGCGCTCTCAAGCCGCTAAAAGTCTGGGAAGATTTCAGTCCAATTAAACTGTTTCTTGTAACGATTTATTTGGATCTATTCTTTGGCGATATAGAGCAAAATTAATAATAACGTCTTGCTTTTGAACTGTATGAAAATTAATATAATTCCGGGTTGCTTATAACTAGAGATGTATTGTTACAAACAGAAAAACAAGGTTAGCCTGCAGGAGCTTCTTTTGTCAATAATATTCTGTATCAGAAATGCGCCTTTATTGTAATATCTGTTGATTAAGTTTGGTTAAGTATTCTGTTAATAATAATAATAATAATCATAATTATTATTATTGTGTTATAAACAAAAAAACAAGGTTAGCCTGCAGGAGCTTCTTTTGTCAATAATATTCCGTATCAGAAATGTGCTTTTATTGTAATATCTGTTGATTAAGTTTGCTTGAGTATTCTGTTAATAATAATAATAATAGTTATTATTATTATTATTATTATTACAATTAATGAGTATTCTTAATAATAAACTATGGCCTGGTTATGATTCGGCTGCAAGTGCTAAAATTTGTATTGCATGTTGAGTTTCAGGGTCTCTCCCATCACTCATAAACTCACGTGCTCGAGAGTGACGTCACAATGATCGCCGAGTTCCTTCGAACGTTCGATGAGTATAATATTGAGTTCAGCGTTTCATTCCTTTTGTAGCGAGTCGGCGAGTTTGTGAGTATGCTTTTCCATCAGGGTTCTGGGATATTCATGCTACACAGTGGCGGTTTGTGCGGAAATGATAGGTTGTTATGTACATCAATATTGATCATTCATATATGTTTTATTTTTCTATATAATTTTTGATCATTTATGTTTCTGAAGGTAAATTGAACAGATACTGAAAGGTGATTGTCCTTGAAATGATTCTTGTAGTCCATACAATTTGGCTGGACAACTGAGCATAATAGAAAATTATTATATACTTTTACATTTTGTGCATCTGAGTTATGGACAAACAGTAATTTCCGCACAGCTATTATTGGATGGACCTGTTCAACACATGCAAAGCACAATTATAATGATAATTTATTATACAATATTATTTACACTCTACCAGATATCAAAGGGAAGCAATAAGTTGTGGCAACATTCATCTTTCTCAATGTTCACTAAGTGTATGTGTTGTTGTACACACACTGTCCATGTGGACACAAAAATTAGGATTCACATGCATCTGCCTTGACCTTCAGATGACAAAAATTGCAGAACGCGGACCACATACACTGGGCTTAAAACAACAAGCTTTCAGGTTCATTATACTTTATGTTGATCTTCCCTTTGTCTTTCATTCATAGAATTTTACAGATATAGATTGCAAAAAGTATTGTTCATTTCAAGATCATCTTTCACCATTACATCCATCATCAATTTGAGAATGTCAACTATGCCCACCATGTTTGAGAATAAAGAGCAGACCTCATCTACTGAATTCTCAGATGAACTCAGTGCAGCCCTTGCTGCTGGGCGGTGGTGGGCAATAATGGAGGTTTCACACCCCATATCTGAGGAGCCTGAATATGGGGAACTTATCTTAGGCCAGTGTTGGGGAACAGTGGAGGCAGAAGAAATTTCATGCCCCACGTCTCTGGTCTTTAGAGCATCTGAGAAGGTTCAGTCCCACCATTCGGGCTTCTCAGGTGCAACAACGAAAACCACAAAACACTGGAGACAGAAGACGATGGCAGAAGCACCCTTTTCTTCCAGATCCAAACAGGACGCACCCTTGCATGCCAGATCTAAGAAGAGGGGCTTTACCTCATACCTTGATGCATCTGAGAAGTCTCAATCCCAACACTCGGTCTTGTCAGATGCAACACAGAAGACCACCAAGCAGTGGAGGCAGAGGACGACCCAGGAAACACCATTTCCTTCTAGATTCAAACAGGGAGCACCTGTGCATGCCAGTTCTAAGAAGGGGGATTTCACCTCATCCCGTGTCTTCAGTGATGGATCTGAGAAGTCTCAGTCCCAACACTCGGGCTCTTCAAATGCAACACTGAAGACCACAAAGCAGTGGAGGCAGAGCACGAGGCAGAAAACACCATTTCCTTCTAGATCAAAACAGGTAGCAACGGTGTATGCCAGTTCTAAGAAGGGAGACTTCACCTCATCCCTTGTCTTCAGTGAAGGATCTGAGAAGTCTCAGTCCCAACACTCGGGCTCTCCAAATGCAACACTGAAGACCACAAAGCAGTGGAGGCAGAGCACGAGGCAGGAAACACCACTTCCTTCCAGATCCAAACAGAAAGCACCTGTCCATGACAGATTCACACAGAAAATGCGTGCCAGTTCTGAGAATGGAGACTTCACCTCATCCCTGGTCTTGAGTGAGGCATCTGAGAAACTCCAGAACTCAGGTTTCTCAGATGCAGTGCTAAAGACTACAGACCAGAGGAAACAAAGAGGTAAACTCATTATACCTGCGTATCTGACTAAGCACTTACAAAAGGCCTCTTATGAACTGGCTATTTCTGCCAAGTCTCTACAGAGGGCATCTGTGGCTGCCTCAAAGGTGCTCCCATGCTCTCCACATGCAGCACCCATGCCAGACAAGATTGTAGATAGGCGAAGACTAAATACCCCTGAGCCATCGAAGCAGGAGCTGCTGCAACAGAAGTCTCAAGCCTTTCTTCTTGGACAATCCATGCTTGGCAATATGATAGATTGGCAAAAACTAAGGATCTCTGAGCCGTTGAGACAGCCGAAGTCTTCAGCCCCTTCTCTGAACACAGCGTCTGTCTGTTGCACACAGGGAGCACCTGTTATTGAAAAGATCTTGGAGAGGACAAATCTTAAAAACCCTGAGGTACCAGCAAAGAAGAATCGGAGGAAGCATTTGCAAAATGCTCCAGACCCTTTCATCGAGGGAGCAAACCTCAGGATCCCCAAGAAGCAGAGAGAGAAATGGAGGCAGCTGCATATGGAGCAGAATATTCCAAACGGAGTGTCTGTGTCACGGCTCAGTCATTCTAGTTTGGTCTCTTCAAGTGTCTATTGACAGAGCTCTGACGCTGCCCACTTTGTGTCTTGTGATTGTGAAACCCTGCCCTCTTGTTACCTCGTTTCCCTTGAGTGTTGTCAGCTGTTCTCAGCTCGTTACCCTTCCTCATGTGTCCCTATTTAATCCCGGTGTGTTTGCTGTCCTGTGTGGTGTCGTTATTTCTGGATGTTATTCGTGCCGTGTTCTTGGTTTGTTTTACGTTTATGTCATGTAACCTGTTCAGTTAATGTTTTCCCCCTCGTGGGTTGTTCTTTTGTGTATATTTATTTATTGTTATTAAATCCTTCACCGCTTCATTTGAGTCCTCCGTTAAGTGTATCCGTGACAGAACGACACCACCATGATGAGGACTCAGCGGGGGAAGGATTTGTTGCCACCAGCACCTCAGGCATCCAGCCCTGAACCGGAGCTTGTGTGGCCTTACCCACCGGCCGAACCGGAGCTCATGTGGGCTGAGCCACTGGCCGAGCCGGATCTCCAGTGGCCTGACCCGCTGGCCCAGCCGGAGCTCATGTGGGCTGACCCGCCGGCCGAACCGGAGCTCATGTGGGCTGACCCACCGGCCGAGCCGGATCTCCAGTGGCCTGACCCGCCGGCCGAGCCGGATCTCCAGTGGCCTGACCCGCTGGCCGAGCCAGATCTCCTGTGGCCTGACCCGCCGGCCGAGCCGGATCTCCTGTGGCCTGACCCGCCGGCCGAGCCGGATCTCCTGTGGCCCGACCCGCCGGCCGAGCCGGATCTCCTGTGGCCCGACCGCCGGCCGAGCCGGATCTCCTGTGGCCCGACCGCCGGCCGAGCCGGATCTCCGGTGGCCTGACCCGAACTCTTGCTGCCTGACCTGCTGGTCGCCATCAGCAACTCAGGCATCCAGCCCTGAACCGGAGCTTGTGTGGCCTTACCCATTGGCCGAGCCGGATCTCCAGTGGCCTGACCCGCCGGCCGAGTTGTATCTCCAGTGGCCTGACCCGCTGGCCCAGCCGGATCTCTTGTGGCCCGACCCGCCGGCCGAACCGGAGCTCATGTGGGCTGACCCACCGGCCGAGCCGGATCTCCAATGGCCTGACCCGCCGGCCGAGCCGGATCTCCTGTGGCCCGACCCGCCGGCCGAGCCGGATCTCCTGTGGCCCGACCGCCGGCCGAGCCGGATCTCCTGTGGCCCGACCGCCGGCCGAGCCGGATCTCCTGTGGCCCGACCGCCGGCCGAGCCGGATCTCCGGTGGCCTGACCCGAACTCTTGCTGCCTGACCTGCTGGTCGCCACCAGCAACTCAGGCATCCAGCCCTGAACCGGAGCTTGTGTGGCCTTACCCATTGGCCGAGCCGGATCTCCAGTGGCCTGACTTGCCGGCCGAGCCGGATCTCCAGTGGCATGACCCGCTGGCCGAGCCGGATCTCCTGTGGCCTGGCTCGCCGGCCGAGCCGGATCTCCTGTGGCCCGACCCGCTGGCCCAGCCGGATCTCCTGTGGCCCGACCCGCCGGCCGAACCGGAGCTCATGTGGGCTGACCCACCGGCCGAGCCGGATCTCCAGTGGCCTGACCCACCGGCCGAGCCGGATCTCCAGTGGCCTGACCCGCCGGCCGAGCCGGATCTCCAGTGGCCTGACCTGCTGGCCGAGCCGGATCTCCTGTGGCCCGACCCGAACTCTTGCTGCCTGACCTGCCGGGCGCCCCCGAACTCTCTGGCCCTGCCAGAACCGCCGGACCCTCTGGCACTGCCAGAACCGCCGGACCCTCTGGTCCTGCAAGAACCGCTGGACCCTCCGGTCCCACCTGCCCCTCCTTGGACTTTGTCAATTTTTTGTTTGTCCTTGATTATTTGAGGACTGTTTTTCTGCTTTTCTTTTGCCTTCGTGCCTGCCTGTTCTCCCTCCCTTCCCTGGTTTCATGTGAGTGTTTGGTTTCCCCTGCTGGTCCTGCTGTGGTGATGTTTCAGTTTGTCTTGTTCAATGTTTAGAGGGGGGGGGGGTAGTGTCACGAGCCGGATCTCCAGTGGCATGACCCGCTGGCCGAGCCGGATCTCCTGTGGCCCGACCTGAACTCTTGCTGCCAGACCTGCCGTGCGCCCCCGAACTCTCTGGCCCTGCCAGAACCACCGGACCCTCTGGCACTGCCAGAACTGCTCTTGTGGCCCGACCCGCCGGCCGAACCGGAGCTCATGTGGGCTGACCCACCGGCCGAACCGGAGCTCATGTGGGCTGACCCACCGGCCGAGCCGGATCTCCAGTGGCCTGACCCGCCGGCCGAGCCGGATCTCCAGTGGCCTGACCTGCTGGCCGAGCCGGATCTCCTGTGGCCCGACCCGAACTCTTGCTGCCTGACCTGCCGGGCGCCCCCGAACTCTCTGCCCCGGCCAGAACCGCCGGACCCTCTGGCACTGCCAGAACCGCCGGACCCTCTGGTCCTGCAAGAACCGCTGGACCCTCCGGTCCCACCTGCCCCTCCTTGGACTTTGTCAATTTTTTGTTTGTCCTTGATTATTTGAGGACTGTTTTTCTGCTTTTCTTTTGCCTTCGTGCCTGCCTGTTCTCCCTCCCTTCCCTGGTTTCATGTGAGTGTTTGGTTTCCCCTGCTGGTCCTGCTGTGGTGATGTTTCAGTTTGTCTTGTTCAATGTAGGGACACCAGGTGGCGTCCCTTTAGAGGGGGGGGGGGGGGTAGTGTCACGGCTCTGTCATTCTAGTTTGGTCTCTTCAAGTGTCTGTTGACAGAGCCCTGACGCTGCCCCTTTGTGTTATTCGTGCCGTGTTCTTGGTTTGTTTTACGTTTATTTCAAGTATCCTGTTCGTATAATGTATACGAAAACAAGTATAATGTTTTCCCCCTTGTGGGTTGTTCTTTTGTGTATATTTCCTCCGACAGTTATATGTTATATGTTTATCTGTCATATTTACTAAATGTTGTGTAATTTAAGATGTGTTTTTTGTTTGTACATGCCATACATGAATGCATGTATAACAATAATAATAAAAAAACCACCGGCCGAGCCGGATCTCCTGTGGCCTAACCCGCCGGCCGAGCTGAATCTCCAGTGGCCTGACCCGCTGGCCCAGCCGGATCTCTTGTGGCCCGACCCGCCGGCCGAACCAGAGCTCATGTGGGCTGACCCACCGGCTGAGCCGGATCTCCAATGGCCTGACCCTCCGGCCGAGCCGGATCTCCAGTGGCATGACCCGCCGGCCGAGCCGGATCTCCTGTGGCCCGACCCGCCAGCCGAACCGGAGCTCATGTGGGCTGACCCACCGGCCGAGCCGGATCTCCAGTGGCCTGACCCACCGGCCGAGCCGGATCTCCTGTGGCCCGACCCGCTGGCCGAGCCAGATCTCCTGTGGCCCGACCCGAACTCTTGCTGCCTGACCTGCCGGGTGCCCCCGAACACTCTGGCCCTGCCAGAACCGCAGGACCCTCTGGCACTGCCAGAACCGCCGGACCCTCTGGCCCTGCCAGAACCGCTGGACCCTCCGGTCCCACCTGCCCCTCCTTGGACTTTGTCAATTTTTTGTTTGTCCTTGATTATTTGAGGACTGTTTTTCTGCTTTTCTTTTGCCTTCGTGCCTGCCTGTTCTCCCTCCCTTCCCTGGTTTCATGTGAGTGTTTGGTTTCCCCTGCTGGTCCTGCTGAGGTGATGTTTCAGTTTGTCTTGTTCAATGTTTAGAGGGGGGGGGGGGGGGGTAGTGTCATTCTAGTTTGGTCTCTTCAAGTGTCTGTTGACAGAGCCCTGACGCTGCCCCTTTGTGTTATTCGTGCCGTGTTCTTGCTTTGTTTTACGTTTATTTCAAGTATCCTGTTCGTATAATGTATACGAAAACAAGTATAATGTTTTCCCCCTCGTGGGTTGTTCTTTTGTGTATATTTATTTATTGTTATTAAATCCTAAACCAGTGCATTTGAGTCATCCGTTAAGTGTATCCGTGACAGTCTGTGCCAGCCGAAAACCAACAGAGAACACTTGTTCCACCATGTTCCTCACTGCAACCGCCCGGGTCTCCCCAGGGAGCAGCCATGTCCATTCGAAATAAGAGGATGTGTCCATGGAGCACAGAAGCTTCTGTAAGTCCCTCTTGTTTTTACTAATTTTAAGATTTATTCAGAAAAGTAAACAGAATTTGAAATAAATGGCATTTTTTTAAAGATATTTTTAAAGAATCACTTGTCAAATCTGGTTAGCATTACATGATTCTCTCTGTTCTTTTATCAGGACAATGCAGTTGTGGACCAGTCACCACCACAAAGAAAACAGCATGTGGCAAACAAAATCAAGGACCAACTGTCGGAGGAAATTGACTGTTTATCTGTCATATTTACTAAATGTTGTGTAATTTAAAATGTGTGTTTTGTTTGTACATGCCATACATGAATGCATGTATAACAATAATAATAAAAAAACCACCGGCCGAGCCGGATCTCCTGTGGCCCGACCCGCCGGCCGAGCCGGATCTCCTGTGGCCCGACCCGAACTCTTGCTGCCTGACCTGCCGGGCGCCACCAGCACCTCAGGCATCCAGCCCTGAACCGGAGCTTGTGTGGCCTTACCCATTGGCCGAGCCGGATCTCCAGTGGCCTGACCCGCCGGCCGAGCTGAATCTCCAGTGGCCTGACCCGCTGGCCCAGCCGGATCTCCTGTGGCCTGACCCGCTGGCCGAGCCGGATCTCCTGTGGCCTGACCCACCGGCCGAGCCGGATCTCCTGTGGCCCGACCCGCCGGCCGAGCTGAATCTCCAGTGGCCTGACCCGCTGGCCCAGCCGGATCTCCTGTGGCCTGACCCGCTGGCCGAGCCGGATCTCCTGTGGCCTGACCCACCGGCCGAGCCGGATCTCCTGTGGCCCGACCCACCGGCCGAGCCGGATCTCCCATGGAGCACAGAAGCTTCTGTAAGTCCCTCTTGTTTTTACTAATTTTAAGATTTATTCAGAAAAGTAAACAGAATTTGAAATAAATGGCATTTTTTTAAAGATATTTTTAAAGAATCACTTGTCAAATCTGGTTAGCATTACATGATTCTCTCTGTTCTTTTATCAGGACAATGCAGTTGTGGACCAGTCACCACCACAAAGAAAACAGCATGTGGCAAACAAAATCAAGGACCAACTGTCGGAGGAAATTGACTGTTTATCTGTCATATTTACTAAATGTTGTGTAATTTAAGATGTGTGTTTTGTTTGTACATGCCATACATGAATGCCATACATTATATATATATATATATATATAAACTGCATTTATTTATTTTTCATACAACACATTTTAATTAACACTGGTGTTATAAACACATCATTTTTATCTGCTCTCACTTGTCTGATTAAATTCACACACTAAGCCAAAGGATAATTCATGTTTTCCACAATTTATGGCTGAAAGGCATGGGTCTATAATACAACTGATTCCCTATGTCAGTTTACATTTTCTTGCAACAATTGTCTGCATCCCAAATATCATCGAATAAAAAAAGATATTAAAAAGGACAGATTTAAGTGGGACCTTAACACCTTTTCTATAATTTATTTGTATCAGCGGACCTTTTGTACAAAGATTCAAAACAAAAACAGTAGTACTTTTAGTAGATTTGCTATATTTAGTAGTTTGCTATATTTGCTATTTTGTAATGATAGTAGGTAAAGCTAAAGAGAATATCCTCTTTTCAAATCTTGATCTGAGAAGATTTAAAAATCAAATGAATTTTTTTTTTTTCAAATGAAAAAAAAACATATACATATATATATATATATATATATATATATATATACTGTTATGTATATGAGCTCTGCGCTCCCCTCTCTGGCCACCAGAGGGAGCTCACACATATACTGACACTACACTACACACTACATTACCCAGAAATCCTCACATTGGACTGATTGCACACACCAGCTGGACACCATTATGACTGTTTGCAGTGAGGCCACGAAGTGTCGAGGGATTACTGTACCTACCTCTACGAGCAGAATTTTAGTCTGATGAACTTGAACAAGAGTAAACTAAGAAGCTAAATAACTGACTCTCACCTACAAAATATCTTGTCTTTGTCTGTAAGTCAGCTACAGACCAATCTTGAAAAACTTCTGAAAAATAAGTACCAGCTTCATATCTCTCATTAGGTCACTGACATTGCAACCACATAGTTTTATTATTGATTGTGTATTTGGCACTGAACTGTATTGTACATTGAACACTGGGGGATTGTTGCCCATTTAAATTGTTCATTAAAATGCAAAGTTTTACAAATAAAACTGCAATAGTTAATCAGATTAAAGTTTTATATTTATTTATTTATTAAATATTATTAAATAAATAAACCCATAGAAACTTTAATGTAATACATTTTGATTTATGATGCAAAATTTACTTTTGGCCCACGGCTCTCAATCAAGTTCGATTTTTCGCCCTTCATAGGAAAATGTTTGACAATGTGCTCTAATTGGTCGGCTGCCGTGCTGTAATTGGTCGACCACTTCTAGCGTCAGCCCTTACCATAAAAGCGAGTTTCGACACACTAATAACCCTTTATTTTGCGTATACCTTTAGCAGGAATTATTTAAATGAAAAATATTGTGAAGTGTGTTCAAAGCACTTTGTGCTTTACAAATTTTCAGACCATTTTCAGACCAAGAAAGCATAATATGTCCTCTTTAATAAAGTAAACAGTGTAAACATTTGAGTTATGCTGAATTTTACGATTGATTATTTTGATCTTTACCTGCTTCCACCGACTGAAACCAAATGCTTAGGGATGTAGTTTGGCGGCAGGCCGTATTCGCTAGGACAACCATTCTGTCCTCCCCTCCATATTCTCTCCAGATATTTCCGCTGCTCATCAATCTAGCGTTCAAAAAAAATAAGAGAATAAAATAATCGGACATCTTAGCTGGGTTAAATGTGAATAAACAGCAAATGCTTGGTTACTTGATTGTTCAGCATTAGTTTGATCAGCTGTTGGTGGGTATGGAGGCAGACGATTGTGTCTCTGTAAGCTTGAACAAAATATCCAGCAGTAAAATCAATCTGTGGCCTTCTGTGCATGATGTCTGTGATGATCTGAGCCAGTCTAAACTGTTCCTCTGCATCTGTGACATGCTGATACGCCTCCAAATAGCAATTCAAGAGCTGTGAAATCAAGACGGCATTTTGCGTTAGGGGAAAGAAATTCATTTGAAAGAAATATTTAATTCTATTTTAAGCAATGATGCATTAAATTATGAATATGACAGTAAATAAATGTATATTCTATTCTTTTAAACTATGCCTTCATCAAATAATCTTGAAAAAAAAATATGACAGTTTCCACAAAAATGTACAACAGCACAACAGCTTTCAACTTGAAAAAGCACAACAGCTTTCAACATTGATGATAATAAGAAATGTTTCTTGAACAGTAAATGAAAATTCAGCTTTGCATCACAGAAATAAATTCCATTTTAAAATATATTCCAATAGAAAACAGTTTTAAATTGCAATAATATTTCACAATATTACTGTTTTACTGTATATTTGATCAAATAAGCCTTTGTGAGCTTCTTTAAAAAACATGAAACCATCCCAAACATTTGAACAGCAGTGTACAATATCATTAAAATTACACATCACATACCTGGATTTTTTGTTCCAGAAATTCTATTTCACATGTCCATATGTCTAAAAGCACAGCCAACCGATCCACATCCATTCTAGCCAAAGAGTTAAGTTCTCCTCCAGATCCGTCAGATGCCTGTGACTCTGAAAGGGCAGCAAGACCTCTAACTCTAATCACCCGACATATCAAAACCCTTTTCACCATCAATTCCCAATGGACCTACATTGTTCTGACCTACAATGCTTCTGATTATCAAATAAAAATGAGTTGTTTAAATTACTTTACTTTCAATGTTTGCAATATAAGTGAACATAAACAACTCAGATATATAGTATATCCTACTTTGCCAACATACATACAGTACACTTACATAAAGCAATATATACTATATAGCAAATCTCGGCTGCATGATTGTTTTTATCATCACAAAATATAAGCTATATTATTGCACAGCTCTCTCTATATATATCTATATAGTTTGATATACATGCATATTATTTTCAACCTTGTCCGAATACATACAATACACTCACATAAAGTGATATATACAATATAGCACTGATAAACTGCCTGATTTTTTATTTCCTTACAAAATTTAACTATATTATTGCCTGGCTCTTTATATAAAGTTGGATATATTAGTATTAGTAGTAATGCAAACATACTGTACAGTAGACTCGTGCAAAGCAATATATAGTACCGTATGTACAAAATCTCAACTGCTTGAATGCTTGTACCATTGCAAAATGTAAACTATATTATCAACCAGCTCTAATCTGCTAAATGCAACTATGAAGATATTAAAATACAGTGGAATCCGGTTATGTCGACGGCCTCGGGGGTTGCAAAAAAGCGTTGAGATAACTGATGACCAAGATAACCAACAGCCAATATGGCGATTTATTTGATGAAGCGATCGGCATGCTATAAAAATGTACATACACTGTATATGTTTGCTAACAACAAAAGGCATATGTGCACCAACTAACAGCAGAGATTTACCAGTATACAATAAAAAACACCTTCCATTCTCCATACAAACCTTTAATTATATTCTCCAACATTGCAAACACAATTTCACTCACAACGTAAACAGTCACAACATATTCGTGAGGTCATCACACTGTACTAGATTGCATACTTTCTTGCGTTCTGCCCATCTAATGTGCTTTCTCAATAAATTCAGCTTCGTCCCGTCTTTTAACAACCGGGTTCTTCAATCCGCAGCGGCGCTGAGCAGAGCGCACGTCAGAACAGAAGCAGGGTGTGTGTGTGTGTGTGTGTGTGTATGTGTTCATCTAAGCCTCATACTCATTGTCAAAATGTCCAAAACCCAATGTCAAAATATTTGAGAAAACCAATCAAATCAGAGAAGGCGGGCTTTATGTGCACACAGAAGAGGATGAGGCTTTGGGATGGGGGTGGGACCCACGGCAGCACTCGCTGCTCGTTGAGAAGCGAAGAACGATATGTGCTTTTACTTCAGAGAGTGTTGCACTGTGAGAAAAGCGTCACTGACAGAGCGAACATATGGACCGCGATCCACGTGCAACGTGAACTCAACGCATGCCCAGTGAACTAGGTACCACCATTAGTCACGAGGTAACCATGTGAAGTGGCAAATTTGTCCCTCTTTTGTGCTCGAGATATTAGTGTCTGGCGACATTAAAGAATCGACATTACTGAAAAGAAAATACTAAGGCAAATTGGGAGTTCCACTTCAAAAACGTTGACATTTTTTTATTGGCGAGTTAACCGTTAGTCAAGATAAGTGAACTCCACTGTATTATAACATCAACATCAAGATTTTCTGTAAAGCTAGGTAGAAATAGTGTTATAAAAGCGCTATACAAATAAACTTTAATTGTGTATGCAATTGGATGGATTGGATAAATTAGCATAATTAAGAGGGGGGGAGGGGGGGTCATCTGCCTGACCTCTGCTCCTCTGTATGAAATGAGACGCATTGAGCAGCAGATGTTGCTCCAACTCTTGCAGGTCCATCAGGGCCACATCATAAATGATGTAGAGACCCCGCTGGTCCTGCGTGTGGATGCAGCTCCCATCTGCGCTGTAGTAATCATGAAGGTTTTCTACCTCGGGAAACTCCATAAACTCTGCACAGTGAACCTAAAACAGAACAGAGATTTACCCTCTCTGCCTTTCACATCGCATTGGTTTTTTCATAAAGCAGTGGGTGAATCTGCAAGTAAGGAACCTTGTGGTCAACTGGATTGTTGTAGATGAAGTGATTTGATCCAAGAGCTCCAGCAGAGCCATCGTGTTTTCTAGCAGCACTCATCCAACCCGTCTCCTCCATACTTCTCACCAGATCTCCTCCGACCAACTCCAGACCCACGGTGTCCAGCGCCAGAGTCCTCTCCACTGACCGCAGGTAGTTCAGCATGCTCAAACAAGTACGCTACAAAAAAAGAGGCCAGGACTCAATAAAACACAGTAATTTAGTGAGTAAACCCATCATATGAGAAGGCAGGAGAAATAACCCATGCAAAAAGGTACTGTGATGGTACTACCCTGGTATTTACCGTATTTTTCACCGCATAAGACGCATTTTTTCTTCCCCAAAACTGGGGGGAAAAGTTGGTGCGTCCTATCCGACGAATATAAAGAATCCACGGAGCGCGGCCACGGCCGTAGCCATGGTGATGACGAGTGGGGGGCAATGGTGGACTTTACAGTGATGACTGTAGCGAGGGGGGCAAGGTTCAGCGAGGTCTGCAGCGGGAGAGAGAGAGTCTAGAGACGAGCCGTGCGTAAGAGAGAAGTGAAACGAAACTAAGAGTGAAACGAAACTGAGAGAAAGAGGCGTGACTCACAGAGAGTGAAGCGTGAGCGCCGAACGCGCAGGTGTTGCACTTGTGAGCCTCGCGTTCTCTGCTTCCGTGGTGACTCACGTCTCACCAGGTGTTGTACGGAAATCTGACTCCCCGGACAAATCTCACCCCTACGTGTGTGCATTAATACGCGCTGCATCGAGGTGAACGCACTTCCTTGAGCATATTCACCTACAAACCGACTTGTACGCTTACATAAGCAGAAAATGAAATTATATCACAGTTATAATGAATTATAGTAGGCCTATGGGTTTACCAGGGGGAGTCAGATTTTCACAGCAAAAAAAAAAACTCACCATATTTATCTTATTGTCTCTTCATATGGTCAGTCTGTGAGCTTTTAAACCAGAGTTAGTGAGGGGAGTGAGATTTTCACAGGTGTATTTTTCTGCTGCAGAAAAATCTGGATGTTAGTGAGGGGAGTGAGATTTGTCCGGGGAGTGAGATTTCGGTACAACACCCCACTTCCGCACTTACACACAAATTATTGGAGTTCGAATAAAAACATTACAGCCTTATTTTTGTTACTTTCACTGTTTACTGACTTTACTGACTGTTAATGAGAGTAAAGATAGTTCTTAATGTTACATGGTTGGCATAAAAGTGTTTTATGTTTTTTGTGCTGTTAACTTTATACAGTTGGTATAAAATATTTTACTACAGTATTTGGTTCAGAATCTTTTTTTTCTAGATTTTCCTCCTTTAAAATTGGGTGCGTCTTATGTTCCGGAGAGTCTTATGTGGCGAAAAATACGGTATATGGGACATTTTCAGAAAATCATTTAAAATATGGCATCAGAAAAAAAAGTTAGCATAAGTTAACTTCAAAAGTTAACCTATGAACTTTTTTCCCAAAATAAAGTATTTTGAAGAGCAGGATTGTACTAGTATAGTAATACCTTGAGATACGAGCGCCTCGACGTACGAGTATTCCGAGATACGAGCAAGCCTTTCAAGCTATTTTTTTTGCTTTGAGATAAATATTTGAGATACAAGCAGCTTACAGACACCGACGCAAGGTGTCTGTAGCTCAAGCTGCTTCATTTATGGGGTAATTGCTTTCCTGTAGCTCAATCAGTAGAGCATTTGTGTTTACAACGCCATGGTCATGGGTTCAATCCAAGGGAAAGCAAGAACTGATTCAATGTGTTCCTTGATGTACAATGTAAGTCGCTTTGGATAAAAGCGTCTGCCAAATGCATAAATGTAAATTGAATATGATTTCCACTAGAGGGCAACCTTGGTTTTACAGCGGGAGGTTACCGGGAGCGACAAGTGATTCAGGAGTATTAAGCTGGGAGCAGCACGAGTTATGTGTGTTCAAAAATAATAAATATGAGGTTCTGAGGCCATCCAATACACTACACGGAAAGAAACTCTATACTTCCGTATTACACTAACAGTAATCTGTCCCTCCCTCCTGCTCATCCGCACATGCCACTACTAGCCGCTACTGTATCGTCTGTCTCGAAGGTAAGAACTCATAATTAAAACCACATTTTATTTTACATCACAGGAATCCTTATATACTATTAAAAAAATAATTTGTGTGTGTATGTCTCTATAGAAATTAAAAACATGTTTTCCATTTTTAGAAGGCCAGAACGGATACAATTTTTTTCTGTTATTTCTTATGGGGGAAAATGATTTGAGATACGAGCAATTCGAGTTACGAGCTCAGTCCTGGAATGGATTATGCTCGTATCTCAAGGTATTACTGTATAACTGTCCTTATTTATGTTCAATTTAAAACCTCATGGTCTGGTTTCACAGACAGGGTTTAGATTAAGACAGTATTAGGCCTTAGATCAATTAGGACATTTAAGTAGCTTTTATGAACATGCTTTAGAAAGCAAACATTGGTGAGACAAAAAGGCATTGACCTATTTTATGATACGTTACTGCAAGTTTATTTCAGTTTAAACGGCTCAAACATGCATTTTAGCCTTGTGTGTGAAACCTGGGGCAAACATACTAAAGCTTGTGGTCAGTAAGATTTTTTTCTGTCAGGATACATTAAATTCACCAAAATTGACAATAAAGACATCTATAATTTTACAAAAGATTTCAATTTCAAATTTCAAATGCTTTCCTTTTGAACTTACTATTAATCTTGGGAAGTACTAGTTTGTATATTCTGTTTTTGTTCTGTTACCTTAGTAAAAAACATTTTTTTAAATGGCACACATTTTGAAGTGTGGTAATACATACTTGTACATTTTGGTACTTTTGTAAGAAAGACCAAAGCTTCTCAAAGCTGTGACATCTTTACCTTGAGTTCTCTGATCCTGAGGTGTCTCAGGTAGATTAAAGCCTCATATGCTCCTCTGACAGGCTCCTTGGCACCTTCTTCAGCGTCTTTATCCTTCTCAAGCAGAAAAGCACTGCTGCTTTGACTAGAACAGTCAGAAGACAAAGAGTTGTTGAAAGAAACCTTAACACACATTAGTTCAGTGTTAGGAAATTACCCTTTATTCTTTTTCTCAGAGTGTTTCTGATCTGCATATTTAGATAAATGAGAAGCTTGTCCAGTGGCCACCTGAAAAAAAAGGGAATTAATGTGCGAACAATAAAAAAAATAGACTCATTACTTTACAATTCATACAAAACATATATTTGCATTCTTCTGTATGGAAACATGTTTACATAGAAAAATAAAAGAGGTAAACTGCAAGGTTTTTCTCTCAGATTTTTTTTTTTACATGTTTACATCTTGCAATTCTAGTCTTTTTCTTGCAATTCTGAGTTAATATATTACACAATTCTGAATTTTGATATAAATAATTTAAGTCATAAAGCCTGAATTGCAAGAGCTCATTTCAGAATTGTTAGATATATACTCACAACTTGGAGAAAAACAATGTTTAAAAAAAGCTTTTTTGTCTTTTAGTTTGTGACGGAAACAAGCTTCCCTACTTGAACAATGTGCACCAAAGAATTGTTCACAACAAGACCAGGAATGTGTATTTAAAAAGTAAAGAATTCATGTTGACTTGAAAAATATAAATAATTCCACACAGATGTTCACCTGAAGTGTGTTTGTTGTGTTATAAATACTTCTCCATATATCAGAAGTTTCTTTGAGAGTTGCTGTGCTGATGGATGGATTTTCTGGTTGACAAACAGATGCAGTGTATTGCTTCAAAGCATCAATCACTTTCTGCAGGTCTGACTCCTTTAGAAGAAAGTTCAAAACAGAATCAGTATAGTAATGTTGGAGTTTTGTAGTGTAGCATTAGTTAATGCCTTAGCAAATATTAGCTAACAATGAGCCTTGTTGCAGTATTTTTTAATCTTTGTTAATGTTAGTTGATAAAAATATAACTGTTCATTGTTAGTTCATGTCAGCTCAGGTACATTAAAGATACAACTTTTGATAATGTTAACTAATGTTAACAAATGGAACCTTATTGTAAAGTGTTTCCGAAACAAATGTCAGTACAATTGAACTAATACTGACATTAACCAAAGAAAACCTGACAAAAAGTAGTATATATTAAATAATTAATACAGTGGTGTGAAAAAGTGTTTGCCCCTTTTTTGTATGTTTGTCACACTTAAATGTTTCATATCATCAAACAAATTTTAATATTATTCAAAGATAACACAAGTAAACACAAAATGGTGTTGTTATTATTAAAGGAAAGCAAAGTCCAAACATACATGGCCCTGTGTGAAAAAGTGTCCCTCACACTGAGTTCCAAAGAAATTCAGGAACAAATAAAAAAGAAAGCAATTGAGATCTACCAGTCTGGAAAAGGCTATAAAGCCATTTCTAAAGCTTTGGGATTCCAGCCATTATCCACAATTGGTGAAAACATGAAACAGTGGTGAACCTTCCCACGAGTGGCAGGCTGACCAAAATTACCCCAAGAATGCAGCGACGGCTCATCCAAGAGGTCACCAAAGACCCAACAACAACATCCAAAGAACTGCAGGCCTCATTTGCCTTAGTTAATGTTAGTGTTCATGACTCCACCATAAGAAAGAGACTGGGTAAAAATGGCCTGCATGGCAGAGATCCAAGACGAAAACCACTGCTGAGCAAAAAGAACATTATGGTTCATCTCAATTTTTGCCAGAAAACATATCTGGGAAAATACTCTGTGGACTGGCGAGCCAAAAGCTTTTTGGAAGGTGTGTGTCCCATTACATCTGATATAAAAGTAACACCGCATTTCAGAAAAAGAACATTATACAAACAGTAAAATATGGTGGTGGTAGTGTGATGGTCTGAGGCTGTTTTGCTGCTTCAGGGACTGGAAGACTTGCTGTGATAAATGGAATCATCTGTTCATGACCTTAAGCAAACTTAGGTTCTGTAGCAGAACGATGATCCAAAACACACTAGGAAGTCCACCACTGAATGGCTAAAGAAAAACAAAATGAAGACTTTGAAGTGGCCTAGTCAAAGTCCTGACCTGAATCCTATTGAGATGCTGTGGCATGACCTTTAAATAGACAGTTCATGTTTGAAAACCCTCCAATGTGGCTGAATAACAACAGTTCTGCAAAGACGAGAGAGACAAAATTCCTCCACAGCTGTTAAAGACTCATTGCAAGTTATTACAAATACTTGACTCCAGTTGTTGCTGCTAAGGGACCCAACCAGTTAATTATTTATGCATTTGGCAGACGCTTTTATTCTTTTAGCATAGCATTCAAGAAACACATTGACATTCTAATCAGTTCTTGATTTCCCTTTTTTGTGTTATCTTTGACTATTATTTAAATTGGTTTGATAATCTGAAAAGTTTAAGTATGACAATCATGCAAAAAAAAAAAAATAGAGAAATGAGGAAAGGAGCAAACACTTTTTCACATAAATGAGTGGCAAATTCGGCCATTCACCTCCAGGAACTTGGTGTGCATCTGGAGAAGTTCATCCATTGATCTGAGTTCCTTGAGTTTGGCTATTTCCTTTTGTTGCCATGGATCTCGCTTTGGTTTTATCTGTTTGTTTTACACAGGAGGCACAATAGAGCTTAGACATCACATTGTTCATGAATTATTACAAATAAAAATACTGTTGGCTTGTCTTACCTGTATATGATGAATCCAGTTGGACTCTTTTCTGAGTGCCATGTTTGGACTCTTTCTCCCGAATTTCCTGTCTGCCGCTTCAGTGCTGTCATACTGCAAGAAAGTCTTCATCTCCTCCTGGTTTTTAAAAACAGTCCGGAACAGGTAAATAACCTACATAACATAGAAAAACAAATCACGTTATCGATTGTTAGAATGAACAAGAATTTGTCATGTTGTAGAATATTTTAGATATCATTGATATAATTTGATTAGGATTACCAGACTAAAAAGTTCCATTTCATCTCCAGCTGTCTTGATGGTGCCGATATCATATTGGATGTTGTAATGTGACAGGAGGAATTCCAGTTGCGCTTTAAAATCCTCTATATTGGTCGAGTGCAAAGGGACCTCAGACATTGACACAAATACCCCTGATGTGTCAAAAACAGAGTGACTAATCAATAAAATAATATTCAGTTAAAGATCTTCAGCTAAAGTATATGACACGTGTCTATTATTCTCTTTTCC
This sequence comes from Rhodeus uyekii, assembly GCA_037043235.1. Lineage (NCBI taxonomy): Eukaryota > Metazoa > Chordata > Actinopteri > Cypriniformes > Acheilognathidae > Rhodeus > Rhodeus uyekii. The sequence goes on from JAWRVZ010000057.1 coordinate 3,172,490, forward strand.
AAAGTATTTTTTTTTGGTGTACTAGAATATGCTTTAATGCTTTGTTACATTTTTTTTTATCTTTCACACATTTTACATTATTACAGCACCTCTTTCCTCAGTCTGGCTTGAACGTGTCTTTAGTTCCTGTTTTGATGAAGCTCCTTCTTTCGAAATACGAAACGTGCTATGATTGGTCAGCTGGCCCAATGTGTTTTGATTTGCTCCATTTAGCGCGTTCAGGAAATTTCCCATCCCTTACCATAACCATGAGTATTCAGATGTAAATATTTAGAACATTTAGGTAAATATTCAAACCAATTCAAGGCTGATTCAAACCTAAGAATGTTAACAAACGACTGGATGGTCCAGAACACATCGATTTTGCAATCACGGATTTCACAGGACGTTTCAGAGTTTTTTCTTAATACATTTTAGAGACAATATTATACACCATATAATCATGACATTTATCATTGAAAACTATGGTAATACAAATCAATCATGTACATTATGATAATCGATCACAAAACCATGGTTAATTTTCCTAAGGGACGGTGACCAGCCCTACAAACACTACAGTGATCAATAAAAACTAATGTTATCTAGCAGACAAACAGAGCAAAACAGAGTTGTCTTTTGTTTACATAATAGAAACAACATAAAACTGGTAATAGAAAACGCAACTACAAATAACAAGACATACTTAAAATGTTTGATCCATAAACAGCATTTTGTCCCGACAAAGTGGGAACTGCTCTGCTTCAGAAGAAGCTTTTGTGCATAGCTGCATTGTACTCTCTTAGGTTCTGGAAGCTGTTCTCCGCAAGACAGACAGACAGACAGACAGACAGACAGACAGACAGACAGACAGACAGACAGACAGACAGACAGACAGACAGATAGATAGATAGATAGATAGATAGATAGATAGATAGATAGATAGATAGATAGATAGATAGATAGATAGATAGATAGATAGATAGATAGATAGATAGATAGATAGATAGATAGATAGATAGATAGATAGATAGATAGATTACCAGCAAAATATGCAGGAGATGTCAAATCTACAGCATTGGACATCTGATCCTCATTCCACTCGGTTGAAGGGAGATAATGAAGAACCTACAACCAACATATTATAAAAGTTAAAACCAGATTATTCTCATAATCCTCATTAGTTGACAAAACTTAACAGACCTTGTGATAAATGTTTCCTTTCTACACTATAAACAAAATTAAATATTTTATGTAATTATATTCAACAAATTACACTGAATTAGAGGAAGTTAATAATTTATAGCATAAACACACACACAAAAATATTTGTTCCAATTAACTGATTTGTAGTCCCAGAAACAGTTATTATTATGCATTTCAGTTATAACTAACAGCTAGCAAAGCACAGTTATGCATTTACTGTAGCTTAGCATATAAAGTAAACGAAAACGCAAAGTATGCTTACTAGAAATCCACTGCCCAATGTTATGATCAACAATATGTCAACAGAACTAATTAAAATAATGTTTGCAACTTAAAAGGTGTAACTAAATAATGAAAAAAATGTAACATGCAACCATGCGTTTATTTAAGTTATAGGCCACTTGGATTTCTTTTTAGAGTGTAAAGACTCTGATTTAAAGAATTCAGAATTACATTTGTTCCCCCAGTCTTGAATACAGTGGAGTTCGGGTATGTTGACGGCCTCAGGGGTTGCAAAAAAGCATCCAGAAAACCGTTTAGCAAGATAACCCATATATCATATATTAACATATATTTTCCCACATATAACCCGCAGACGCAGATAATCCGCACGCTCATATAGCCAGCAGGTTTTAGGTTTTGTGTAAAAAATCGTTGGTATAACCCATAGATTGATGAACTTTTTTGTGTAAGAACACATTTCGAATTTCGAATGTTGCTCGCATGACTTCAATTATCCATAACTGTTCAGGCTCGGTACACAGTGCTTGTGTGCGAAATTCACACAAAATAACAAAACAAACACAAGTCAGAATCAGACCAGAAAAGCAGTCTCTCCTGCTGCACTGGGAGCGTGCGCTTCTCTCCCTTTAAGAAGCATCTCATCCGACACGAAAAGAGCCCGCGCTCATGGCAGCACAGCCAATCACGTCTTCTTGCATGATTGACAGGTCAGACAGCCTATCAGAGTGATAGTGGAAGTGAAGTGCCAGCTGTCAGCTTTCAGAGCGCCAAAGACAACAACCCTCGCAAAAAAGAAAATTTAAAATGTATTGATGTACATGATGTGAGTTATTAAATGAGAATGTACATGCTCGTGTTTTTGGTGTCTTTTTACACAACAGTGTTGCCGCGATTTGTTTGATGAAGCGATCGGCATTCATCTAAAAAAAATTTACATACACTGTACTGTGTATATGTTTGCTAACAACAAAAGGCAAATGTAAAACCACCACAATAAAAACCACCTTCGATTCTTGATACAAACCTTTAATTATATTCTCCAACAATGCAAATACAAAGATTGTTCACAAAATAACAAAAAATGTGCGGGATGCTACAGCGTGTTTTCCCTCAGACGAGATCAACGAAAGGGAGTGAACCGTGAGCGGACCGCGATCCACGTGCAACGCAAACTCTGCGCATGCGCAGTGAACTATGTACGCAAATTAGTCACGAAATAACCAAGTGAAGTGGCAAATTCGATTTCGGCGACATTAATGAATCGACATTAAAGAATCGAAAATACTAAGACAAATAGGGAGTTTGGCGGTTCCACTTCAAAAACGTCGACATAATAGAATTGGCGAGTTAACCGTGACTCGAGATAAGTGAACTCCACTGTATTTGGTTACGTTCACTGAAACATGGTAAGATCTAAATTAACTGGTTATTTAAAATCAATGAAACCTTTAATACCAAAACAACAAATTTTAGTTGTTGAATCAAATAGAAATTGATCTTTAAAGTAAAGGATACCACTTTTTTAATGTTCGTATTAACTATGTATTAACTACGTATTAACAGTATTACAACTTTTGCCTCAATAATCCTAATTTACTGCTTATTAATAGTTAGTAAGGTAGTTTCATTTTAGGTATTGGGTAGGATTAAATGTAGAATATGATCATGCAGTATAAGGCATTAATAAGCACTAAACAGCCAATATCCTTACAATATGCATGCTAATGAGCAAGTACTTAATAGTGAGACCTGGACCCTAAACTGAAGTGTTGCCCAGTGTTCTCATGTATTCTCACACGCAGAAAGTTGTCGATGCTTTTGACAGAGTGCAGATGGCAAATAAGCCACTGCAGATAAATGACAACATCTTCCTGTGTGACCACAGCGACAGGGCTCTCCACACCAGCCAGCACCTTCTCTCGGGACACGGCAAGGCGACGGGCCCGCTGCACACAATCCTCAAACTCAGTGCTCAAATGTGTGATCTGTTTCTACACAAAGCAACGGGGACAGGATGAATACATTCATTTTGCCACTGAATCCATTCAAATATATTTTAAACCGCAGAATTTTGAATACTTTATATTGAGGATATAGTTTCTCCAAGACAGTGGAATGGCGACCGAATCTCCTCCATCTCAGCATCAGCTGGTATTTGCACCGTGCCAGTTTGTACGTTTGATCTGTAAAAAACTGTTGAGCAATAAGACAAAAAGATCAGAAATGGATTTTAATACCAGAACAAGTCAACTTTATTTATATAGCGCTTTTTGCAGTACAGATTGTTTCAAAGCAGCTTCACAGTGACAACAGTGACAACAGAATCAATGTTTCAAACTCAAATTCTGCCCCAAACCACCTCTAAAAATGACAAGAGTTTCATTATTCAGCTCAAGTCGCTTCAGTGTTGATTCAGTTCATGTCAATAACTGTGTAAAGTTCATCAGTGATGAAAGGAGCATAATAAAACAGTTCATAACTGACCTGATGCAGGAGTAAGGGCAGAGCGTCAGGTGTGTGCTCTGGTTTCAGACAGCTCTCCATCTCTCTCTGAGACACTTCTGCTTGGGACACCACAGGCTTTGTGGATGAAACCTAAAGCCACAGGTCATTTACAACAAGAGATGGCACATAAAAAGATGCAGGCTCATGATGCAGGAGCTTAAAAAACGTAAGAACTGGAACAACAGTATGAACTCACTTGCAGTGCTTTGAGGAGCACCTGCTGCCTCTCCATACGAAAGTAGGATGCATCTTTTGGAATATGGACTGAGCTGAAAAAGTTGGCAAGAGTAATATTTTGATCTATTGGGTGTAAAATATGCATGGTGAATCAAGTTCTGTTGCATTTTTGAACATGTGAATGTACGTTAATGTTATGCATTACATAATTCAGATCTTAATGTTTGTTACTGACTCATTAATAAAAGAAGAATGTGGGTGATCACACAGTCTCCATTGACTTCTGTATTAGGGAAAAAAATACTATGGAAGTCAGTGTGGTCCATTAACTTTGTGATCACCCACATTCTACTAAATATCTTCTTTTGTGTTCAACAGATGAAAGAAATTCATACAGGTTTAGGAAGAATAATGACTGAGTAAATGATGAAAGAATTTAAATTTGAAGGTGAACTATCCCTTTAAACTGAAGTAGATGGGTGTGTGTGTGTGAGGGTGCAAGTGTGTGCGGGTGCGTGTGTGCGTGCTTGTGTGTGTGTGTGTGTGTGTGTGTGTGTGTGTGTGTGTGTGTGTGTGTGTTTGTGTGTGTGTGTGTGTGTGTGTGTGTGTGTGTGAGCATGAAGTGCACCTTCAGAAAACCCTTTGTGGGACTCCCGTAAAATAGAAATATCTAAAAATAAAAATAAATCTAAAAACAAATAAATTATTTTTCATCTATTGCGCAAAAGCATCAAGAATAACTAAGACAAATTAAAATGGTTTACAGTTGCAAACATAGGCAAAGTTTCTATTTATAACATGTTTTTGCAGTCCTGTGTGTAATGTAGCCAATCACAGACGAGTGTTGATTTCATGAACGCAATGGCCAATCAGATTAATTTAAGAAAGAATCCACTCAGTT
>JAWRVZ010000057.1:3182500-3202500 GCA_037043235.1 Rhodeus uyekii
ACAACTGAGATTCTAGTTATTTCACCCTTCTTTTCTCAGTTCGCTTTTCAGAGGGAAGTCAGTGTCGTAGTTTTTATGAAAATGCCGCTCCACAATTCCCTTCTTCGGTACAGCGATGACAGACTGACATATTGAGGAAAACGCACTTCGAAAATGACAGTGGAAAAAAAGTCCAGCTCCTCCGTATGGAAGTGGTAAATGTTTGACTTCTTACTTTGTCCAGCTCCCCCACTCATTTTTATAGCCTTTCTTAAGTTTAAAATAATTAAATTTGAGTCTTTCTCGCTAGCTTGCTAAAGTTTAGCAGCATTTGGCACCGTTGTGCTCATGTGCAGTGACCCATGTGTCAGAAAAGGTCAGAGGTCAAATGCCCTGTACGTCAGTCAAGTGACAACTTTCATAATGAGGACAGATGATTGGCCAACGTCTACTTTGTTAATTCCATATGATCTACCCACACTATCTTTGCGATCGACGTATTGGGCACCCCTCATCTAAGGCATAGTTTTTTTTAATAGTATTTTATCGATAGGGTTTTCATTAAATGTATTAGGTCTATGTGCATTCATGACCCACAGAAAACTGTGCCATTAAAATCAAATAAATTAAAGTTTTGGCAAACATCCTCTATCCGAAACTGTTAACCTCTCCAGCTCTTTGAAACTCTGCCACGCCCTTGTGGACCCATCGGTGAGTCCAATATTGCATCATCATACGGTAATTATTTTTAAAAAAGCTGTGGAGCACAAATCTAGAAAAATATGGTATCTTTGGAAACCTAAAAAAAAGAGACCAAATTAGTCTAGTTTTGTGCTCCACAACCTGTAGAGATGCCATATTGGACCCACCTATGGATCCACAGGAGCGTAGCAGAGTTTCACAGAGCTGGAGAGGCTAATATCCCGATTTAAAACACTCTGCTTTGGCCAGCAGCTGTGATTAAATTTACAATTTTACTTGGAATAACAAAACTGTCCAGATTAGATGGTACACCAATTTTCATTATATGACTTCAGACATTTAGCGCACATTGTTTAGCAACTATATACAGTAGTGCCTCAAGATACGAAAGGCTCAACTTACGAAAAATCCAAGTTACGAAAGCAAAGACGAAATGTTTTACTGCTCTACATACGAAAAGTTTTCAAGATACGAAAGGTTTCTGAAAGTCCGAGATTCGCCCCATAACAATTTTGAAACTCGCGCCGCACGCCGCCATCTTAGTTATAGTAGACTCGCCACCATCCTCCTGCTCTCCCATTGGTTCCTGATGCTAGCCAAGCCATGAGATCCTTCTCTCTAATTGGACAGCATCCCTCCTATCATGCATCTTCTATATGTACGTGCTGGCGTGCTTTAGCTCAGCCACTCCGCACCCGAAACTTTAAATTTTGTGTGTGTTTTCGTAAAGTTAAGTGTACGTACGTACGTTATCTGCCGTTTGTCCTCCTCCTCCTCCTCCTCTGCCGCCACTTTCGGAGATAGCCTCACTCGAAAGGTAAGCTTCGACATTTTACGTTATTTCATTGTTTATAGGTCAATTTAGCTTTATTATGAAATTTAATGGGGTGTTTTTGGAGGGCTTGGAACGGATTAGCCATTTTACATGTAAAATGTGTTCCAAGATACGAAAAACTCATTATACGAAGGCCGCCTGGGAACGGATTCATTTCGTATCTCGAGGTACCACTGTATAGTGATCAGTTTGATTGGACCAATGCACAAGCATTCAATCAGATACTTTATTAAAATAAAGACTGGAGAAATATGTTGTGTTATACAAGCTTTATTTACATGCACCTTGCCTTGCACAACCTTGTTTACATTATCCAAAATTGAAATACACAGGTAAAGTCAAGCAAACATTGAGTGGATGCTAACTAATGGTGTGAGGTGCTACACACGCAGATTTAGTCTTCACAATAAGCGTTAAATCCTTCTTAAAGACTCAAATTCAAAATTAAAGAAAATTGTTGTAGTTCTTTCGTGAAGTACGACAAACCTACCCAAAGAATACAAAAACCCAGAATTAAAAGGGTTTCGTTTTTGAGGATGCCATTTATGGTGTCGAAATAGATCACACAGAGTAAAACAAAGGTAAACAGCACTATCGACTTTTTATAGTCATCTTAAAATCGGTGACTCCAGCTGATTATAAAAAGCAGATTATTAAAATAAAAATAAAAATCAGTGCTTATAAGAGGCTTACGAAAATTCTGGGTGTGAAACTGACCTTAACAAAAGGTACATTCGACTGCGATGTTAAAACAACATTAGATTACATCTACTGAAACGTCTGCAAGTTGTCCCTGAATGGCACTACTATTTCATCAGACTGAACAGTTGCATTATTTTTCACCAGCCTCAAATTTGGTTGCCTGGCATGTTCAAGATCAACAGTGAAATACAGTACAACATAGGTGCTTTCTTACATAGCAGTGACTACCCTTCATTTTAAAACACACTGCCGTCACAACTGATGCACACTTTCTACTAGCACCAGCCATTGTGTAGAAATGTACACATAAATGCTAAGAAAGTAACATGCCAGTCATATGAACTGATCCAACACAATTTCACTTAGCACCAAATGCTCTTAGCTTAATTTTTTGCTGCTACAAATACACAAACATCTAGTGGTCCTTAATCAGCGTTCAAAAATGTATAATTGTTAATATACCTTACCTCTAGAATGAATCCAATATTTATGTGTAAACACACGCACACATATTCAGTGTACAGCACATAAACATATGCACTACGGGCCTCATTTATGAAATACAAGTACAACAGAAATCTATGATTTACGCAGAAATTCGTAAACCCATTCTAACGTAAATGGCTGCATGCATGTATACAGACTGTACAGTATATGCACTCAATCACTAAAACGCATTGAAAGTAACAATTAAAGAACAAAATTTGGTTAATTAGATTTTATAAATAATTTACACAGCAATGACTTCATGAACGAGGCCCTTATGCGCGTGTATGTGTGTGTGCGCGTGGATACACATACAAAAATACAAATATACAGCTCAGAATATATTCTAAAATGGTTGACATCAGAAGTGAAAGCAGTTTAGGGATGATTGAGATGCTTGTGTTCAAGAACACGGAGCAGGATAAATGCACAGCTTTTGTTAAGAATTCCATGGGAAACACTGACAAACTAGTTTCATACAGCAGAACACTAAATACATAGCTTATCATCATATCATAGTTCACTTTTCTGTAAAAGGAGTCAAGGATACATAATGATCACTGGTTTCACAAAAACACAATAACTTCCCCCTTTCAGTTTTACGAAAAATAATCTGAGAAACAGATGTTTTCCATGACCATTTTTCGGAAACAGAAACATTCTCAATAGTTCATATTGTAAACAGGCCATTGTTGCAGTTGTCCTGTAGAGGACAAGTTTGGCAAAAGGCAAGTGTTTTTTTCAATGTGAGGACTAGAAATCTATTAATCTTGATTACAATAACTTACAACAAACTAAGGGCCCCTACAGACTAGAGTTAACTTGATTTAAATTGAAATAACGTATCACAACGACAAAGAAAACGCGTGGGGTTTGTCAAAGTGAGACGACCAAAAACTGACAATATTTTAACTTTCACTGTAATGCCAGCCACAGGTACCAGTTTCTGTTGTAGGTACTAGAGAAATCCAGATTCTACCTTGGTTGTCAAACGGACTCAACTCTTTCGACTCTCTCAAATGCATTTGTAAGAGCTTGTACACAGTGGTGGGTTTACGGGATGTTTCTATTCTACATGGACTAAGGGAAGCCTTCATATATAGACAACCTTTTATTTACGATACTCCACTTACCATATTCCAACAGCAGAGTTCATTACCTTGTAACTGGCAATTAGATTAACCTGCTAGCACTTTAAGTTTAAAATTCTTGAAACCCTTTACAACGTCCATTAAACCAGTCTCAATCATGACGATACAAAACATACAGCCACAAAACTACAACAACACCGACTGGGTAAATCATTGACGTCAACTCAAACTCATTCCAATGGATGTCAAATAGCTTTTCTACAGCATAATGTACAGTTGTTTTACAGTGGACAGTTGGCTCAAATGCGGTGTTCTGTCCATCCCTACATTCCTGGGCCGTATCATCCCGGTACCCAGCTTTGGGAGGAGGTTCGTTTGGTTCTGGAGAAGCTCTCTGAAGTCAGGTTAGCATTCTGAGAGGAGATGAGATGGGAATCGAAGCTGAACTCCAGGCCATCGGCATCCATCAAATCGTTGCGAGTGACAGTGTCCATGTCGCAATCAAAACTCCCACTTAGTACCTCAAGATCCAATTCAGATGGGAATCGGTCCTGAGACGCCAACTGAACGGAGGAAATGGTGCTGTTGAGACCTACCAACAGCGAATCAGAGGAGTTGAGGTGCATAGATGTGCTTCTGAAAGGAGACTGTTGGAGATGTTGCTTCATCAAGCTTTGGTAGTCTGACTCGCTGCAGTTCATCCGCCATCCTGATGGCGATGCCTTCTTGAGCCCTGCTTGTCCTCCAGGCCCAGCCTGGATAGACATCATGGGATCATTACGAAGTAACAGCGCACTGCGTCGGGCATTCTGGGAGGAAAGGGAGGCACTGGCTTGTGACATAAGCGGGTCAGATTGGGTAAGAAGGACGTCGCTGCGACTGTTGGACTCAGAACCGAGCAAGTCTTGTAAACTTTGCTCGCTAAAAAGGGAACCACAGGAGAATGTAGCCTGCTTGTTTTCCTGTATCGTTTGCATTGGCGACTGCCTCAGGCCAGTGACGGACGGAGGGCTGAACATGGAGTTAGTGCCATAGCTGCCAGAGGGAATTGCCAGACTGCTCCCAGAGCAGCTGAAGGTAAACACAGGGCTTCCCTGTAGGTTGGCCCCACTCTCATCTTGACCTGGAGACTGGGAAGCAGTCAAGCTGATGTTGTCTAGAAGGTCGTCCATTAGGTTATCGGAGAGGCCATCGTTGAGGTTCATGGTTCCTGCCAGGTCAGCTAGACGGGGCAGTTCGGTCAGCCCGGTGGATGGAGACATGCTGCTAGGGCTGGAGTACAGCATAGGCGACAGGGGCGAGTCGTCATCAGGAACTTCGTCCATCTCGAGGTTGGCCAGAATCGGAGAAAGGCGTCCACTTAGGGTGCTGGCGTTAGAATTAGTGCGAGAACGGAAATCAGTCCAAGCATCGAGTTCGTCGCTACTGCGGGAGGTCGGGCTGCCGGTCCATTTGGACAGGCTGGAGGAACTCTCTGAGCTTCCGTCCTGAGTAGCCTGAAGAGCTGCCTTTTTTTTTGCGGCACGGCCACGGGCACTCTTGATGAGCTTATTACTGTTGTCCATGGAGACGGCTCGTCTCCGCGGGGCTTTCCCCCCTTTTCCACCATCGGGGTTGACCATCCACCATGAACTCTTTCCCGTTCCTTCATTTTGGACCCGGACAAAGCGACTGTGGAGTGACAGGTTATGCCGTATTGAGTTCTGTGAAAAGAGAGGAGTAGATGGTGAGCAGTGCATCATTAGACATGCATGAAATATTCATACATGGCTTGTCTTAAATCACTCAGCTTTACTCATGAACTAGTTGGCCATTTAAAAAAAAAGCCTAATGTTCAAATAATCTTGGAATCAATAAAGCACAATGCTGAGTGAGGAACAATGTCACTTTGATTTAATTGCTTTACCCAGAGATTGAGGAGTCGTAACACGCCTAGCCAATAAAGTCCATGTGTTTTGTAAAAATAAATACTTTCAACCAGTTTACCGAGTAAACAAATACAACCAATTAAATCAATCAATCCTGTTTTCCATGTCAATGCTGTTGTGTATGCCGAGCCTGTTGAATTTGTGGCTCCCATAGGGGACTATCACAGAAACATTTTGGCAAAGAATATTTTATCCAATTTGATTAATTCTAACTTTTATATATATATATAAACACTAATTTAAAAGAAAATAGAACAGGCCTGTGCAGATTTTAATTTCTCACACACGGTTCAAATTGGTCAAGACCGGCGTGTAAGTAAATCAACCCACTCTGCACCACCCAATTAGTTACATCCATTAATTATATCCAAATCTGATACTGTCTGTAAATCTGTAGGTAACAAAACATTTGCATATCAAGCTTTTCTCAATACAGTAACATGACATTATTCTAGCCAGGCTACCCATCTAACAATCCATTTTTCCAACTGCAGAGAAAGCAGAGCGACTTACGGAGAATTCTTCACTTATGTACAAAGTTTAGGAGTGCAGTGCAGTGAAGCTGCATTAATGTGGACTGCAGCACAGAAGCTACAGCAATCCATAATGCAGCATCAGGAGATGTGATAAAATTCACAAGCGAGACATGGTTTTCCTTTTTGATGAATAGCCAAGCAGTCTGAAAATGCTGTGAATTGCCCAATGCTGTGCCTTGAAATAAGCTGAACTCTACCCAGCATTGTCCTGTGAACCTCACTTCACTGACCTCTGAACTTCTCAAAGAGTGAATGGGCAGACCTCATGACACTTCACTTTCATTAATGCCTTTGCTTCAAGCCCATTACTGGATTTAATCAGAGATAGAACTTTTTACTATTCTGAGAAGAACATGTATACCAACACATTCGTAAAGTACATAAGCAGTTCTCCTTTTTTGCTGTGTTAAGCTGTTTAACTGAATTGATTGGATTGACAATCTAATCTAAGACACATGCATCGAATTGTTTGTTGACAATCACAGCTACATTGATTACAAAAAAGATCATTACAAACTAGGTTTACAATGAGAGCTGGATCTTCAATGGCAAACGTTGATCCATATTCCCTTTTCCTGCAATTACAATCAAAAAACATGTTTTTCGAAATATTCTGATGTTTCTGAAAAGTCTAGTCTACTTCATCGAGATGAAGTCGTCATGTTTTGACCTGGACAGATGAAAAGCAAATTCAGCTATGATTGAGCTCTACTCAATCATCTTAAGGTTAAGCAACTTGAACAAGTGCACCAGAGACAACTCACCCCTTTTGGGCACTAAATCTGTAAGTTCAGCATTAAGAGGCTTGATCATTAACCCATAGGCCACCAGAACCCCCCGTTTCTTGTGGCTTTATGCATCATAATTCACCCCAAAAGAAGAAAACGAAATTTTATGATTAAAATGAAGCTTTTTTTTTTTTTTTTTTTAGAACCTTTATGCTTTCTTTTCATAAAAAATGTGCATTACGGAAACTAACACTATCTTCATAAGGGCAGAATTCTCAAATTCAGAATTAGTTCAATTCAGTTTAACAAATAGAGCCATGGCACATACTTGCAAATGTCCAAATACACTTCATAATTTAATTTTTTTTTTTTTTATAAAATGATAAAATAAATGATTGGTAAATAAATGATGGTTCAGCATTACATCAATATAAATTTAAGGGGGAAAGTCATGAAGTGAAAACCTTCTTAACGGTTGAGATTTACCCACTTATAAAATGCTCATATTAGTAACCCATTGCATTATGTAAAGTGTCAGAGTATGTGAAATCAGCAATGAAAATTCTGTGCTTCCGCTTTCTAATGAATTAAATTCACACAGGACCGTGAAGAATAACTATAATAGATGAGAATAAGGGCTGAAATCATCTGAAAGCCATGATGCGGTCCCTTTTGAGCAAAGCACCACTCAGAACAGCACTGGAGCGCTGCCAGTTTACACACAATGCTGTATCTCAGAGTCAAACACCAAAGCTCTTCACACGTTGCTACACACTGACCTACATAGTTTCCAGTCAGCTGATTGCTTCTTATGCTGCACCCAAGAGCCAATGAGAAGTGGAGGTGGGGACCAACCAGCCAATAGAAACCCTGACACTGATGATATGTCCATGATTTCTCTTTTTTTCTCATTCAGAGGCAGGCAGATGCAAACACTCTGCAGGACGGCTTTATCTGCACTGAATACGATTGACTGTTCCTACCAAAACGTATTTGAACCAAAATGTATGCTTTAGCACATAAATAGGATTTAAACATTCAGTTTGTTGCTATGAACGGCCATCAGAATGAGAGTTTCAGTGAAGCCAATTTTCAAATAAAACACAACAGTGACTAAAAACTGATTCAAATAATTATGCATATTATTTACAAATCAAATATATAATATATATATTCTTTAAACGCTTTTACAATGCACTGGCCATGGCTTGTTTGTGAAGGTGCCGAATCATCTTTTTAAAACGTAATATTGGTAATATTGGAAACAGTGGTTCACCAGCATTACATCTGCAGGATTGCACAGGGATTTCCTGAGGTTTTTCTCAAATCCAGCTATGCCAAGAGCATTCATTAGACTTGATTCCATGTTTTTCCAGGCCAAGCTAATCCCTGAAATCAAACAGGGATGATACGCACATTACAAATGCCAATGCTAAAAAAAGAGAGACTAATTAATGGAAGTGCAATCATATTGACCCTACAATAGATGATTATTGTAAATATTATAGAAATTGGCTATGACTACTATTTTTGTTATCAGGCATCAATACTAGGAAATGATGAGGTTAAGGGCCATCTAAAAGGCCCTCCTTATCAGTGGCACCTTTCTCAACTCATCAACTGTTACGCCCTTTGGCATGACTAAGTTCATGCACTTAATCAGCAAACCACACATGACATGACAAGCAGTCCACATTTCCAGCATCTGTGCCACTTCTCCACCCTGTAAAAATATAAGCATTGCTATAAAGCACCATGTTACAAAAGATCTACCTGCAACAAATGCACATGTACACACACGTACATCTATATACGCACTGTATTTAGAACATAAACATTCCTGATAAGCAAGTCCAGCCATCTCTTTGACCTGACGTACCTTCCATCCTGCAGAGCTGTTGCTGTCACCTTTGTCCTTGAAGTATGCCACATTCCGGACCATCCAATCATAAATCTGGGCCAATGTCAGCCTTTTCTCCGGCGTGCTCTCGATGGCTTGAGTGATGAGGTCTGCGTAGGAATAGTTTCCCCAGGCGTTCCTGCGGGCAGAGGATTTTCTGGGCTGCTGAGGAATCAGACCGTTGATGCTGGAGTCGCCGCAGGCAGCGGGCAGAGCATGTTGGGAAGAAACAGGAGAGCCATAGGTGTCTTTATCACTGACGGCAGCATTGGTTTCTACGGCAGGAGCAGCAGGACTCTCGTTTCCTTCTGTGACACCGACAGGCTTTGATGCGCCTGTATCATCTCTAGATGCACAAGCATCATCAGTGCCATTTTCATCCACCTCTTCCTCGGGAATGATTCCCACCTCTGCCGGTTCTGCTTTCCCAGCATCGGACTCCGGTCTGGGCAGAGGCCAGGTGCAAGACCTGGGCCTTTTTTGGGGCTCGAAATCAGGGTCTATGTCGACGTCCACAGCAGAGGGCTTATCTATCTCCTCTGCCATATTTCCTCGACTCCTTCAAATGAATGATATATGGACGGCTTTTCTGAACACAACAGGAGCAGAGCCCTCGTGCATGCCATTAATGGACCGCTTCTAGAGTCCACATTTCAATGCGGGACACTTCGAGCATCGAACTGATGGCATGAGAGGTTTAGGAATATTTACAAATGCGTTCGAGTGCATTATGTACACTTACAATTCGGTTGTGAATCTCGCTCGGTTTGGTGAGACCGTAGGACAACAAATAGACCAAGGAAAACGGGCCAAAAGCTCCTTTAATGAAGCTTCCGCGGTTCAGAAGCATAAAGGCTGTAACAGAGCGGACGGTCGAGCGTTACATTGTTGCATGACGTCGCGCTGCGAACGCGTTACATTGTAACATTACATCATTGGGTGAAATATACGTGGTTTCGGGACGCAGCTGCCGTCTTGTAAAATCTTTGATTTAAAGCGATCAGAAAGGCTGGACATTCGCGAAAGTGTCTTCAAATGATCAAGCCATACCTTCACATCCGTCCCTTAGCAAATCAACACGAATAAGTCCTAACAGACGCACGGCTTTTCCCAATAAACATCCATGTTCCCTGTTCCATGTCGGAGCAGGACGTTGCGTCCCGCAACCCGGACGATCCAGCACAGCCAAAGCCCCTAATGCGCTGCTGCTGCTCCGCTGCAAACTAAAGAAAAGAAGAGAAGAGAAGAGAAGCACACACAGATCATCCGCCCCCTGGAACCAGGCAGAGGAACTGCTTCTTAAAGGGCCGGAGAGCAGAGCAGAGCCGAGAATCACTGTCCACTGCCACGCACGCACGGATCTGCACATTACACAGATATGCCATCACACGAGCTCTTATTCTGCACTCTCTCTCATAAATGGCTTCTGGACAGGCGGAGAGCCTTGCGATGGAGTGCAGCTACATGTCTTCTCTCTTTATCTAAAGAAAATGCAACTGGGTGAATCTCAAAACCAGTCAGGAAAGCAGAGAATCACATCGTTTCACATATAATTACGTAGAGCATTTAAAATTAAACCTGTTTTACGACCATTAAGAGCATTTATCATTGTATGTGTGTGTATATATATATATATATATATATATATATGATTGATATCTGCTGTATTATGCCTATTTTAATTTAAAAACACATCTTTATGGAATTAAAATACACATATTGCAGCAAATACCAATTATACAGAGATAATGTATAATTGCAATATATACCAAGTATATATTCACTTTACTCACTCATCCAATACACTGCTAAAATATTAAAGGAACACTTTAAATCCCACATTGGATCTCAATTAATGAAATACTTAATGTGAAAATGTTATTTATCAAATTTTTGCTGATAACTAAATTATGTGACAATAGTAAATCGTCAACACACTTGAGGGCTGGATTCAAAATCATGCCAAAAATCTGTGTCAAAAACTTCTCTCTCATAATATACGTAAGGGAACCATTGGCTAGAGAACATGCCGGTATTTCTGATATCCCCCCCAGACTATTACTGACCCACCACCAAACCGGTCATGCTGGATGATGTTGCAGCATAACGTTCCCCACGGCATCTCCAGACTCTTTCACATCTGTCACATGTGCTCAGTGTGAACCTGCTCTCATCCTTAAAGAAAGCATGGTGCCAGTGTTGGGGCTGCCAATTCTGGTGTTCTCTGGCAAATGCTAATCATTCTGCATGGTGTTGAGCTGTGAGCAAAGGTCCCACTAGTCGGGCCCTCATTCCACCCTCATTAAGGCTGTCTCTGACAGTTTGGTCAGAAACAAGCACACCAATTTCTGCTGGTGGTCATTTTGTAGAGCTCTAGTAGCTCCAGCTGTTCCTCTCTCTCTATATACACTCACCTAAAGGATTATTAGGAACAGCATACTAATACAGTGTTTGACCCCCTTTCACCTTCAGAACTGCCTTAATTCTACGTGGCATTGATTCAACAAGGTGCTGAAAGCATTCTTTAGAAATGTTGGCCATATTGATAGGAGCATATTGCAGTTGATGGAGATCTGTGGGATGCACATCCAGGACACGAAGCTCCCGTTCCACCACATCCCAAAGATGCTCTATTGGGTTGAGATCTGGTGACTGTGGGGCCATTTTAGTTCAGTGAACTCATTGTCATGTTCAAGAAACAAAATTTGAAATGATTCGAGCTTTATGACATGCTGCATTATCCTGCTGGAAGCAGCATCAGAGGATGGTACATGGTGGTCATGAAGGGATGGACATGGTCAGAAACAATGCTCAGGTAAGCCGTGGCATTTAAATGATGCCCAATTGGCACTAAGGGGCCTAAAGTGTGCCAAGAAAACATCCCCCACACCATTACACCACCACCACCAGCCTGCGCAGTGGTGGTAAGGCATGATGGATCCATGTTCTCATTCTGTTTACGCCAAATTCTGACTCTACCATCTGAATGTCTCAACAGAAATCGAGACTCATCAGATCAGGCAACATTTTTTCAGTCTTCAACTGTCCAATTTTGGTGAGCTCGTGCAAATTGTCGCCTCTTTTTCCTATTTGTAGTGGAGATGAGTGGTACCCGGTGGGGTCTTCTGCTGTTGTAGCCCATCCGCCTCAAGGTTGTGCGTGTTGTGGCTTCACAAATGCTTTGCTGCATACCTCGGTTGTAACGAGTGGTTACTTCAGTCAAAGTTGCTCTTCTATCAGCTTGAATCAGTCGGCCCGTTCTCCTCTGACCTCTAGCATCAACAAGGCATTTTCTCCCACAGGACTGCCGCATACTGGATGTTTTTCCCTTTTCACACCATTCTTTGTAAACCCTAGAAATGGTTGTGCGTGAAAATCCCAGTAACTGAGCAGATTGTGAAATGCGTCTGGCACCAACAACCATGCCACGCTCAAAATTGCTTAAATCACCTTTCTTTCCCATTCTGACATTCAGTTTGGAGTTCAGGAGATTGTCTTGACCAGGACCAACCCCTAAATGCATTGAAGCAACTGCCATGTGATTGGTTGATTAGATAATTGCATTAATGAGAAATTGAACAGGTGTTCCTAATAATCCTTTAGTTGAGTGTGTGTGTGTATATATATATATATATATATATATATATATATGGTATACAGTGTTCACCCCCTTCAAACATGTTCAAACATGTTCACCCCATCCCTGATTTCGTATTATTTTGCATGTTTGTCACACTTCAATGTTTCAGATCATCAGTTAAAGATAACACAAAATGTTTTTTTTTTTAAATGAAGTTTGTTATTATTGAGAACAAACTCCAAATCTACATGGCCCTGTGTGAAAAAGTGTTGGGAAAAAAGAACAGTAAATCAAAAATAAATTTCCTCTTTTGTTTCAGCGCACATAAAAAAAAAAACACAATTACCAAATGCATCTTGCTCTATTTGTTTACCATTAGCACATGCTGATGACGTTTTATTCTTCTATGCTAACTTGCATCATAGCCTACGATTCAATAGGTGTCATCGTAGTACAGTTTACAAACATGTTCAGTACAAGTTTATTATAGAATTGCAAAACACATCTATATCTTATAGTCCAAGTTATTATGTCTTCTCCCTTAGACCGAAATATATATGACTAACATATTCTGACATTATGGACTCAAACAATAATGAATGACTGCATACATATACCTGCAGAGTATTACACCTGAAACACTAGAGAAAGTTTCAGAACAAATCAGACATCAATACAAGTTAAAATAATTTTAATGCAAACATTAATCTTAAATAGTTTGCAATAAAACCAGAAAGGCAGTCGGATTTGAAACATATCTTTGGCAGATCCACATCCAGACTCTTCCATCAAACCTGCCCATCTTTCAAGACCAAACCTCAGAAAAGTGGCTAGTGTCCCGTTCATTTTTGCATGTGCGTTTATAAAGTGCAGCATTATAATATACAGTTCTGATTAAAATACAATCCACACCAAATCAAAATGGAGTTGATCCCAAGACCTCACGAGAGGCTGAGTCTCATGATAGTTGAGATGGCTTCTGGATATGGAGTTAGTAATGATAAAAGCTACTCAAAGCTCCGCTCTCCTGCAACCCAGTACTCCTCTGTTTGCATCTCAGTGAGGCGAGACAGAGTCCTCTGGAAGGCGAACACCTCCTCCTCACCCGTGAAGATCGCCAGCGAGCTGCCTGCATCCTGACACATTAAAAGAGACAATAAAATCACTGCTGTCCATCAACGTGAAAAGATCACCAACATAGCAAGGCTCAAAATAAGTCTAATCTAACCGAAGACCACCAGAGATTCATTGCTTACCTACCGTAGTGAATCAGAGCATTCTCAACAGTGACTCTCGCTACTTCAATACGTATAAATTGATGTAAATTACATGCAGTAAATAGATGTATAGATGGAGGAGGGGGAGGGGGGGGTGTTGATATTAAAGAGCTTCAAAAATAGGCCTCATTTTATTTCAGCATAATAACTTTTTTCATATTTATAGTTCATGGGAAGGAATTTGGTCAAAATATTTTACTGTTCAAAAGCTACTGTTTAAATAAATTAATACTTTGTTCAGCAAGGATGAATTAAATTGATCAAACATTACCTTTCAAAAGATAATTGTTGTTGATATTAAATGTTCTATTACTGAAAAGAATGCATGTTCTATTGTGATCACAACAGTTCTATAGATCACAACAGTGTCTATAAAATATTCAGCATCACATCCGTTTTCAACATTGATGAAAAATAAATATTTCTTGAGCAGCAATTTAGCATATTAGGAAAAATCCCAAACATTGGAATGGTAGTGGAAATAATATTGGATGGATGAATGGAGTAATACCTTGAGATACGAGCGTTCTGACATAGGAGTATTCTGAGATACGAGCAAGTCTTCGAGCAAAGTTTTGCCTTAAGATAAGAGTTAATATTTGAGATACGAGCAGCTTACAGCTAGAGCACTCGTGTCGACTAAAATAAAAGTGTTTGCGAAGATTGACTTCTTATTTTATATCACAGGAATCCATATATACGCTATAATTTGTGTGTGTATGTCTCTATAGCAATTAAAAACATGTTTTTTCCATTGTTATCATCACTATAAGGGAGTGTAGCACTAATAGAGGGCCGGAACGGATAATATTTTTTTATTTTATTTCTTATGGGAAAAAATTATTTGAGATACAAGCAATTCGAGTTATGAGTTATATATATATATATATATATATATATATATATATATATATATATATATATATATATATATATATATATATATATATATATATATATATATATATATATATAAAATAAATAAATACCTTGAGATACGAGCATAATCTATATATATACATACAATTTCAGGAGCCTTCTCTCAGGTTTAAAATATAATTCTAATGGCAACATAATTTTTTATATTTTTTATTCTCAAAGATTTTAAACAGGAAATAATTTGAAAATTACCCTTGAAATGCCCAGATCATCGAATAAAACGTGAGTGTCGTGATGGTCATGATCGTCGTGATGTTCCCCAAGAAACAGCTCATCTAACGGAGCTTCCGCCTGCAGCACCACACGAACCTGTGGAGATATTCCACCGGACGCTCAGAGGTGTCTTACACTCCTTCCAACTAAAATCACAAGCGTTTCACCACTTGCCTTGTGCTCATATAGTGCGTCAATGAGAGTTATGAAGCGTCTGGCCTGCGTCTTCTTGTTCAAAGTAAGCAAAGGAATGTTTCGGATGAAAACCGTGTCAAACGCCGCAGACATTTCCAGGTAGTCACTGGCACCTACAGGCTAAGAGTAAAAACACCACAATACTCACTGATTTAGTTCATTTTAATGACTGAAGGCAAGTTGGCATGGAGAAGTCAAGCTCACCCGGTCACACAGCTCCTCAAAGCTGCAGTCTGCGATGGTCCCACATGCTTTGTCAAGAGTCAGTATCCTGCCATGAACATTTATCGATCTGGGTCGGGTAACTGTGATAAACAAAACGTTTCTTGGTGAATTCTTACTTCACAAAATTTTGGATGCAGTTACACATTTAATGGCAACTGGCAATCTTTTCAATTCTTTTGTTAAGGTGTTTTTACAAACTTACTGTCATTCTGTTTGAAGGCCATCTCATCAAACAGCTTATCGAGTGTTGCATCAACATCGGGTTCACTGGAACTAAATTAAAAAAAATAAGTTATTTAATAATTCATCCCTTTTCATCAACTTTTTTTATTCACAAGCACTTGGTCAAAGCGCTAACACTCACTGTTCAGGCGGACGCATGCCATGTTTTGGATGCTAAATACTTATTCCTATTCCATCTTAAATGACAAATATAAGGAAGAAAACTATGGAAGCAATTCATATGACAATATTTGACAAGAAGCACTTCCTGACTGGCCCAAGCAACGCTGCAAGTTTGAAGAAAACCAGATGCTTGTGGATAAATCAAGGCCACCAGGACAATATCAAACACGTTGAATATGATTACATCAGTACTTTCACAATAGCTAATGAGAAACAAGTCTAAAGTGTCAACAGAGTATCTATTTAGTTTATTTCCGCTTGGATGAGATCACAAACGATACTGCTTTCCTGTAGCTCAATGAGTAGAGCATTGGTGTTTACAACGGCAATGTCATGGGTTTGATCCCAGGGGAAGCGAGTACTGATTCAATGCGTTTCTTGAATGCAAGGCAAGTCTCTTTGGATAAAACATATAATGCCAAATTCATAAATGTAGCGCGTGCAGGTTTGAGATTTGAACGAAAAGACTGTGTCGATTAAGACTGAAAAACTCCTGTAGTCTGTGCCCGGCTTTACTGGAACGATTTGAAGTGCATCACTAACCTAAAGCAATAACTCATTTTGTACAACATAATGAATTCACTCACAGGTAGAAGAGTTTTCCGGCTGCAGGGCGATTAATTCGGCGATAATCGATTCCAGAATCCAGACGCAGTGTTTGGCAATATTCCTGTTTAACAGACATTTGATCACTGAATTATATGCAGTACTTCAAACAGACAATAACTAAATCAACAAGCATGATCATAGTTCTGATTATATTACAAAAAGTTCAACAAGGGCATTAAGTACAGCAAGTAAAAACAATGAACAAGTGCTTACCTTTAGCACAGCTATGAATGGCACAAAGTTCACCCTTTGCAATCCGTTTTTGTACAGATCTGTAAAACAAGATATTATTCTCAGTACAAGCTGGAATTTGGAGCTAGAGTTTTTAAAAGAAACTATTTCTGTGATGCTTGTACAGGAGCTAGCTGTGTTTCCATCCAAAGTTGCAAATTTAACTTTGAAACCATCTGTATAAATAAGAGTGACTTTACTATACTGTATTCTAATGCAGATTTACTGTGATAACTGAAAAATAATGTGAGTTTAGTACACATTTTTTTGCGAATAAAGCACCATTTCCATCGGTGTTCTCAAAGAAAACGTAATTTCCTTAGAAATTCATGCAAAATGTCTTTAATAAAAATGGAAATGGCTGCAATCAGGGAAGCCATTTTGCATCTTTTTTTCCTACAGTAAATCACAAATGACAAAATTGACCAAGTGTTGGCCACCCAAACCGAGACCAGAGTGTGTTGAGACCAAGACAGGCAGAGATCAAGTCAAGACCAAGACCAGACCAACACTAAAACATCCATATCTACAGTCTGAGAAATGTCTCATATTTAATCAATAAATGAAATATAAAGCTGTTACCAATCAAATTCATCTTTGTGTTGAAAAGGTGGCACAGAATTCTCATCTAAATTGGTATAATTATATCTGCATAAATCAAATACAACATAAAATTACATTTTCAATATAGAAATATGATGAAAAAGGCCTACTTTTAAATATAAAACTGAAACCGTCAATTGGTGGCGACAAAACGCTAAATGAATGAGCCGTTGAATCATCTATTCAACAGATTTGTTCAAAGCATCCGATTCATTTAATAATCAAACACATGGACAAAATAGCAAAAAGTTGTATCTACAACTGTATCTAAAATGTAAGTTTAGTATTATGACATTTATTCATTTCGAAGATTCATCCAAGAAAACTTACAAATGAGGAATAAAGCAAGCGATTCATTGTGAAGAGGCAGATGAACACAATAAATGCTCAAAATACAGTAATACCTTGAGATATGAGCGTCCCGACATATGAGCAAGCCTTCGACCAATTTTTTTGCTTTGAGATACGAGCACGCATATAGACACCGACACAAGGTAGTTGAGCACACGGAGCAGCTCAAGCCGCCTCATTTATAGGGTAATTGCATATTATCTCCACTAGAGGCACCTTGGTTTTACAGCGGGAGGTTACCGGGAGTGACGAGTGAGTCACGAGTATTAAGCTGGGAGCAGCACGAGTTATGCGTGTTCAATAATAATAAATATGAGGTTTTGAGTCCGTCCAATACACAACACAGGAAGAGACACTACACTTCCGTAGTATCTGCATTATTTACGTTATCCCTCCCTCCTCCTCCTCCTCCGCACATGCCGCCATTAGCCGCTACTGTATCGTCTGTCACGAAGGTAAGAACTCATAATTAAAACCATTTTATATCACAGGAATCCTTATATACGCTATACTTTTTTGTGTGTGTATAGCAATTAAAAAAGTTTTTTTCCATTGTTATTAGCACTAATAAGGGAGTTTTTTTAGAGGGCCGGAATGGATACATTTTTATGGGGGAAAAAAAAAATGGAATGGGAAAAAATGATTTGAGATACGAGCAATTCGAGTTCCATCCTGGCTCGTATCTCAAGATATTACTGTATAGGTTTTTAGACATTGATTAGAGTAGCATTCACTAGAAAAGGGAAGGATTTAAAGGAAAGTGAAAGAATAGAATTTTATTTTTGAGTTCTCACAGATGTGTTTTCAGCGGTCGATTCTGCATTCCAGATGAAGGCGGGGAGATCGTTCCACCAGCAAGGAACAGTGAAAGAAAATGTTCTGGAGAGTGACTAAGCAGCTACTGTTTTAATATCTCTTTTTTTTATTCTACATATTATATAAAGCATAATTTATATATAAATTCTTATAGAACATTTATATGTTAACATTTGTATAAAATCAATATCACGTTTGCATATTTAAAAAAAGTACTTTTTGCAAACATATCTTGAATTTAGTGGGCATTTGCATGAATTTTGATCATTTGACTTTTTTGAGACAATCCTGCATTAAAAGAAGCTGGTAGTAGTAACAACAACAACAACAACAACAACAAATAAACACATTATAAATAAGTTATTGACTGCATACTAATCAGTATGTTTTTACATCAAATCACATTAACAAATTAATCAGACAATTCAGTGATATGCTCGCAGTTGAGGTCTTCAGATAAAATCCCTTTGTCCTCACAATCTGAGACGGAGATAAGACCGAGTACAAATGCGTTCGAGACCAATTAAATCGAGAGCAATTAAACCAAACCATTTTGATGACAGACTTTGGCTCAGGCATTTCAGAACGATCAAAAACACATGAAACGCTGAGTGATGAAACCGATCCGCTGGCTATTGTCCCAAACCATCATGTGAGGTTTTTGTTTGTTGCACATCGTTGGCTTTAGTTGATAAATAATGCTTCAGTCATCGGATAAATAAAAATATGAAGAAGATCTGCCTAAATTGAGAACATATTTTTCAAATTCGCATTGCACACTTTCTGTATCCAATATCCAAACATTTGCATAAAAAAGGTGGATGGAAACATAGCTATCAGTGCTGCATAAATCAAACTGGCATACACATAATAATAGGCTTTCTAAAGAGCCCTGATTAGTCACCCACATACCCGAACGAACACCTACATGCACTCCAGTGACTACAAATCAATATTTAAAGTCTTTTCTGGATCATTTGCTTCATACCATCAGGGGGCCGGTTGGACGTGGCAACAACTACAACCCCGTTCAGGAAGAGGTTCTCAAAGAGCTGCTTAAGGATCATGGCATCTGCAATGTCCGTGACCTAATGAACAGAGAAAGCAAAAGAAATATTCAATGCTGAATATTCTCTGTACCGGATTGATCGTCACTGCATGGACTTAAAAGATAACTGGAGAAGATCTCAGCACACTGAAGCACACTCAAAGCTTAATTAGATTAGAACGATACAATTACAAAGTGAAACATTCACCTGAAACTCATCAAAACACAGAAGGCACGCCTCCTCACTGATTTCCTCAGCAACCGGAGCAATAGGATCGTACGCCTTTGCCATTTTACCCGCTTTTCTTTTGGGTAAACTTTGCTTGAGCCGATGGATTCCTACATAAACATGACTCTATCTGAGTGAGAGCAAATAACGGGAACTTTACTATTTTGGCATCAGTTTAAATCAGACATGCGTCATTTTTGGACTCCAGGAATATTTCAGACCCTCAAACTTAAAAAAAAAATTAAATTATATATATAAAATGATGGACCTTCTGTCAATTTCTGGCTTCAGCTTAAAAAACAAAATAAATAAATTAAACCATATGAAAATAAGGTCCATATCAGACAACAATGGAAAATATGTTGTGCTGGCAGTTTAATACACAGCCAATG